>JAQFYC010006810.1:0-11553 GCA_034694165.1 Tomocerus mixtus
CCCCCATCATACGACCGTCTGTTTTTCTCTACCCCCTCCCTCCCCTAAATCGCAGACGTCATTTATGGATGATCCCTAATATCTGGCAGACTGGCAGTGCAGTGTAATCATACTATTATGTGACTACATGTAGAATACCACTACAAGCATACGTAATATGAAATATACTCTTTAAGAATGTACGTATAATAAGAAATGCTTTAATGACTCTTTCTGTGATCGTAGGTACTTGGTAATTCTTTATATTAAATGCTTTGCCAGTTCTACGTTAATCTAACATGAAGTATAATATTATAGTAATTAGTAATGTAATGATAATTAGGATTATTATAAATGATCCAGTTTTACCAATGTTGAATGACAGACGATGGTGACTGGAATTATATAGTCCGAAGTCTAATTTAATTTCATATTCAACACAATCACTTTCAATAATAAACATTTGACTTTACTTAAGAAATAATAATAATGAACCTGGAAATAATAATTGCAGGTAATTTAGGAATAGTAATTAAAAGTATGTACTTTGGCTTTCCAAGTAACATGGAAAGTCAGATACGGGAAATCTCCAATTAGTATGGAGAATAGTTTAGCAGGTAAGACTGCATCAAGTAGATGACTGGAGTTGTCGACTGGCAGAATCCGAATGAAGAGACGGAGAAGAGTTCAGCAGCTGAGCAGATTGAGTGAAGCTAAATTGTCGCTGTGTAGGATGGAACGAGAAGTGACGCTTCATTGGTGATTGGCCATAATGAATTAGTTGTGGTCATGTGTCAACCTATGACGAGAGGTTTTATGATAGCCAATCAGGTTTGACTTGTCTCTCCTGTATGTAGCATTACGGCTTCTTAACTGCTGTGTATCGTGTCGTAATAATACTGTATTGTATGCAACGACGACATACTGTATTGTAATGTAGGTATACGGATAATATTTTGCGACATTATCCAATGCAGTACAATATGTATTCAGAGTAACAAAAATATTAATTTTGTTTCACTCACTCGCTGCACGCCAAATAGCCTCGCCGAATTTAGAATAATGGCATACGGCTATAAGGAGTGCAGCGGTTCCGCTCACAAAATTGAAATCAATGGCTATGAATTGTAAGTTGGCCGCCGCTTCGCGTCGGCCAATCACAGTTGAGAATTCATAGCCATTGATCCTTCAATTATATTGTACGCGCTTTGGGGTTTTCCCAATGGTATTGGACATGCCGGGGTTCAATTATTATTTATTACTGTATCGCAAATCTACAAAAGACAATTATCATCCTGTCCACATTGCAATAACGCTGGGCTTAATAACAAGTTAAAGTTTGAATAATAACAAAGTAAAACCCTTATTAGATTTATTGAATAGACGGTTATCAATATCAATAGACTTTACTAAAGAAGAATGTGAATAATAAGAATTATTTATCATAACGATTTTATGTAATAATTAATAATGAAATGTAATCTTATTTTAGATGAGCACAGCGTATTTTCATCTGATCAGGGTAGTGTTGGCGGAGGAAGTGGAAACGTTTACGAAGTGGAGCACTTGGCCACATTTCAGTTGTCCGAAGAACTCGCTTCCCCCGCAGACGGAATGCGCCGACTCCTTCACATGGAGAAAAATGGGTTCGGAATCTGGAGCCAAAAAATGAGAATACGACTGGAGACCAGATTCATTGTAATTCTGGACTTTGAAAATGGAGTAAGTACTTTTAATACATAGTGGTATATAGTTAAATATAGTTACATAAAGTTATATATAGTTAAATATAGTTACATAAAGTTATATATAGTTAAATATAGTTACATAAAGTTATACATAGTTAAATATAGTTACATAAAGTTATCTATAGTTATATAAGGCACAGTTTTCACGCAAGTGTTCATTCAAAGGATTGTCCTATCACTTGAACGAAGTGAAAAACCCGGCAAGATAGCTCTTCTGTGGCCTTTCTATATCCCTAGTCTCTATTCACGTCCCTTTGCACGTCCCTATGCATACTGGTTACATAACCAGTTACACTGACCAAGTGTCCAGTCCACTGCATCTAAAATTCGTCACTGCAACTGCAACTACACCTACACCGTTATCAAAAAACCCTTTTTGTATAATATATTTTAGTATTTGCATTGCATTGCATCCATTGTTTGTTAAGTAGACATGTCTTGTGAGTTGAAGAAAGACACATTGTTTTGAGCAGTTGCTGAACTTTGATCTCAAATAATTTCATAACAATTTGATCTAGTATTCCTACAGTTTTTTAGAAACCGTAACTAAATACCTAAATATGTTATGACATTTTGGAGTGCAAATTATTCTAGTTATTTTAGTTCTACTCCTAGGACTGTGCAGGTCAAATATTATATCCAGTCATTCTGTCGATTATGTAATTGTAATATTTAGAGAGTAGACATATAACTGTTACATCGTCATGTAGTCTACTTGGTTTGTGCTGCACTTTTATTCGTGTATTTATTTATCTGTATATCAAATCAATGTAATTATCTCTGTACTTTACTTTGCAAGGATGAAATGGAGCGTTTTCCTCTGCATTTAATTCGGGATCCGACTGCATTCACTAATCCGAATCCAGGAGAATTGTACAATAACATCTTTGCTTTCATTGTTAATCCAGTTGAAATGCACATATTCCAGGTTATTCATCTTCTGCTAACACTAATCATTACATCATATAATGGACATTTAATGCTGTAAATTGTTTAACTTTATTTATGGTGGTATCTAAATCTAAATTTTATTTCAGTGCTTCAATATATCTGGAGCAGAATTGGTAGAAGATGTGAAAATGGTCCTTTCAAACCGACTGCCACCCAACAGACAACGACACGGAAGCCAAAACAGTCTGCCACCCCCGCCAGTAAATCCCCCGCCAGAGCCACCCCATTTCCCTGCTCTTCGTAAGTAGAAATACATTTTCTTAATTTAATTAAGATTTAATTTAATCTTTTCATCGATTCCTAGCGCATGCTTAATACTACTTACTATCACTACCATGGAACTTCAATATCAGAGAGTTTTTAATTTTAGAAAGTGTAGGGGAGGAGCAAAGGGATGATGCCAGTTTAGTGGACGATGAAATTTTATACGAGAGAGAAGTTTCCATTTTAAATCGATGTTTCGATGACATTGAGAGATTCATTGCTCGTCTTCAATACGCAGCCGCCGCCTTTAGGGAACTGCAAAGACGGAGGAAGTAAGTTTTCACAATTTCATATCCATTTGGTTTGGGTGCTTGATAACTTTGGGGAATTAATTATAAGGCTTATAATTATAAACAGCTAATGTATAGGTTTATCTAATTACAGATCCAAAAAGAGTAAAAAGAAGGACCACGGCGAAGGGTTGCTGTCCATGAGAGCGCGCCCTCCCCACGAGCGGGAATTTATCGACATATTGCAAAAATTCAAATTGTCTTTCAATCTACTCGTAAGTTATTCTCCTATTTTATGTATTCTCTACTCTATCGATATTTACTACCCAGCTAGAACGGTCTGTAAGTACAGAAATCTTTTGCAGAAGATTCCTATACGCCATACCGGGATATTGTAATATGCACCCGGTTCACTCTGCTCACCCTGTTCATCCCTTTTGCGTTTTTTTACCTAAGCTAACCTAATCTAATAGTAGCTCAATCGAGGGGTGTACCGGGTGAACATGGTGCAATTTATGAGCCCCCGCCAGAAGGTTTCCTTTTAAATTGCTTTTTATATTATATTATCAGTGGCACAGAGCTCGCCGTGCACTAGTACAGACCGCTTTGTTGCGAATCTTTAAAGATTCACAACAAAACTGTACAGGGTACCTTTTATACACTTTCTACATAAGTACACTACACTGCACTGTGCGTTTTATTTGGCGATGTGTGTTTATTTGGCGGAACCCTGTAGCAGAAAATACCCCGACAAGGCGCGAAACCACACTAACGGTCTAGACCTATATAGCACACGGATGTGTCTATATATTTCACTAGACTAGCCATGCACATGGTTTACACACGTATTTTCTTCTCTCTTTCTCAAAAATACTAAATAAAAGCTATCAATAGGTAGGTACCTCCGCAATTTTAACTGATTGGATAGAGAATATTGTGCCAAGTATTTTCAATGACCTACCTCACGTTAGCTAGCTTGATTAGCCTCTCAAATAAGGACTAACTAATTACTTTATAAATTACCACTAAACCTGGTGTAAGGAAGCACAACTCAGTTTGAATGCAACGGATATTTTGCACGTCTTGCAGTGAGAATATATTTAGAAATTGGAAGGATATTGAAATACTTTTGAATTTATTCCCCGCACTCAGCGCCACCATTATTCAGAGTGTATATTGTTGATCACTTCACGATGAGTGATTAATTTATTATGTAATATAGTTAGTTAAGACCATATTATGCACAGCACGGTTGACCTCATTTTGCGACCTTCTACTAGTATGAATACTCATAGAAAATATTGTGGAAAAATCTGCATTTTCCAATAAAATTGTAGATGACTTTGATAATCACCAGACGAAACATACCTGTCTTGCTTCATTGAAGATTGCTACAATTACATAATCAACCTAATAAGTTTAATATTGAGCTCAATGTTCTTACAAAATTGACAGAACAAGGTTACCCATTCCTGGTGGGTCTCTGCGTCTACGACATATATACCGTCTCATGTCTACCCGTTTTGAGTTGGCTATACACATATTATGATATTGTACTAAATGCAATTAAATGCCTATCTAGCTGCCTATATGATAAATAGGCATGTGGTTGTTAATTAGATTAATTACTTTTACTAGGAACCTAACCTACTTGAATATATTACATAGTTTACATATAATAATGTGCTACGCTATGGTTGTTAGCTGTAATAAGTACTATTATGCAGTATTATTCACAGTGAGAGTCGAGTCATCTTAGTATGTTTCAATGTTTTTGCTGAGTATTGGTGAGGTAGAGCACTGTGTGAACCACACCTTACTTAAATGGTATATCTAATATATGTACTCTCTTGCGAGATATTTACAGGTTCATGCTGCGCAATTTAGATAATGTAAAATATAATTGTTAGTATAATGGGAATAAACATAATATGTTGTGTAGTAATGATATATAGTCTAATAAGATATGAATTCTAGGCTTTGTTGAAGACCCACATTCACGATCCGAATGCCCCGGAATTGGTCCACTTCTTATTCACGCCCCTGGCATTAATTGTTGATGCTTCGAGGGATGCTCACGCTCCGGGTCTCGCTTCTCGCGTCGTGTCCCCACTTCTAAATCGGGAAGCTATTGAACTCCTTAATAATTGCTTGACTTCAAAGGAAACTGAGTTATGGCACTCTTTGGGCGAAGCTTGGCTCATGGCCAGGTACTTATCTGCTCTACTTACTCATTTACTCTAATCAAACTCCAATAACAAAAACTCTTAAATTATTAAATTAAACTTTTATATTATATATTATAATATGTGTTCCCATCTTAATTCAGGTACACTTATACTCCATTTTTAACTTTTTACTTATATACTGAAATATAACTTTGTGCGTGTGGGACACATGGAACGTTGTGTAATGAAAACAATCATTATCAGAGTTAACAAATTCATTCAGCATGCATCCGATTTCTTCCGACTTTGCGACTGTCGGCCGCGAGAAGGAAGGTCCGAGGGGCAATCTACGATAGTTAAAATTTCTTAATTAACATAAAAATGAACTTTCCTTTTCTTTCCTTTTCTTATATGGCAATTCAATAGGGTCGCGATGAGTCGCGGGAAGGAAGGCAGTTTTTTGCACTTCCCGGTCGCGGGAAGCTCAGAAGAAATCGGATGCCTGTCATTCAGATACCATGTATGTATAAGACAGTTTAGACTATTGAGCATCAGACTTATACGGCGGTTTTGATGTTGTGAGGCTCTATGGACTCCTGGATTCACTTCACTGGCTAGACGTTGTATTGGAAAAATTTTGACATGAAAGCCATTAAAATCCTTAGAGAATCCTAAAATCGATTTTTGCCGTTTTCGTGCATGTATCTCCCTGTCAAATTTATATTAAGGTAAAATATAAATATTTTTCCAATAAAACTTCTACACAGTGAATCCAGGAATCAGTTGAGCTCAACAAGCCAGGAATCCGTTAAGGGGGAACGAAATCTGTTCAGCAATCCATTTTTGGAAACTTTTACCCTCGATCTGTGTCTTGACAACGAAAGCGGAATCCCCTTTCAACGCAAACCCGTGTCAGAGGGAGAGAGAAATTACAAGAGCATTTCTCTAGTGTATTTCCCATAGCTGGTTCGTTTCCTTGGATATCAATAGGCTATTGTACTGTCTATTACCCTGTTCCCCTGCATTCCGTTCCCAATGACCTGAAATTTAGACCTTTGAAAAATCCTAAAAAAACGATTACTTCCGGGAACATCAGACTAAGACGGCTTAACGGATTCCTGGCTTGTTTGGTTCAACTGATTCTTGGATTCACTGGCTACAATTATTGTAGTTCAAATACTTATATTTTACTTTAATAAGTGCCTGTCAGGCAGATATGAAAACGGCAAAAATCGATTTTAGGTTCCTCTATAAGAGTTTTAAAGACTTTCATGACAAAATATAAACATTTGAACTACGATATTTATAGCCAGTGAATCCAGGAATCAGATGAGCCCCACCACTTTAAAATCCATTTAGTCGTCTCGGTCTGATTGTTCAATATTCTAAGCTGTCTTATACATGGGATGTGCTATGACGACCTTTTACGTCACTATTGGGTTTTAATAAGCCTTAAGCCGTCTGTATCTGATGTTTCTGAGAGTAAAAGATTTTCAGCATTTTTCAAAGGTCTAAATTTCATGTCATTGGGAACGGAAGGCAGGGGGGAAAGACAGTAGAATAGCCTATTGGTACAACACTACTATATTATCCATGGAAACGAGACAGAGATGGGAAATACATTTTAGATAAATGCTCTTGTCATTTTTCTCTCTCTTTCTCTCTATTATAACTACGACGACTCGGATTAGTGTTGAATGGGAATTCTTATTGTTGGTCTTATTGTTATGTCACAGATCGGAACAATAATTTTTAAAAATGAATTGCTAAGCAGAGTTAGCTAACCCTTAAGCAAGCGGCAACGCTTGGGAAGGCCTTCTTTATGTTATAATAAGCCACACCCACTTTCATTTTAGATTCAATACCATTATGTATATATGTAGACAAATCAATAAGGTAGTGGATAGTTTCCTTAGGAAGCTATTTTGATTAGTAAAACGTAAATTTAAATCTACCATGCGCCTTTTTAAATGACACAACATAATAGATTCAAACAACATTCCCAGGCAAGGGACAATTAGAAATAAAACTACGAATTTGGATCTGAATGCACCAGGTTTCAGGACAGGGGTTGCTATTGTAAAATAAAATTAAATACCTATGTTATGACAGGGATTAAAGACTAATAGAGGGCTTTAATCAGTTTAGGAGGTAAGCAAGTAAACCCTTTACTTGAAGTAGACCACATTTCATAATGTAGCTTTATATCATCCCGAGTCAGTATAGGGATAATTAGAATTATTATAAGTTGCCCATAATTTAAGCAATTTATCAGTCTTATAAGACAAATAATATTTGTTAGACAAATAATAATATAATATTTTTATAAGACAAAAAATATTTTGGTAAAACATTTTGCAATATCATCATTACCAGAAACAATTAATAGTGTTATTGACAATGAGTTCACATCAACTACCGTATTAGGAGACCTAGTATTAGTAAGATTTTATGTATCCCATAACTTGCGATAACACTTTTCCCCAGCTTTAAATTGGCTAAAGAAATAGTTCAAATAGAAATAGTTAGTCTTAATTTTAAGCTTCTTAAAAGCTTAGCCAGTTCTATGTAATTTAATTTACTAATTTACCTAATACTTCAGATTTAATAATGCACTGAAATATCTAACATTGAATCTACATTGCCCCATAAATCAAGCATTGACCAAGGAGCAATCCTACACTAATTCTACACTAAAGTTTACTATATAGTAGTAAATATACCTTTATGACTAAAACTTACAAATTCTGTTTTTGGGTGTTTTGGGAGAAATTTTAAAATAATGCAAGAGGAAAGGAATAAAGGAAAATAACTTAAACAAATTGTGTGGGTAAATAAATGCAGAGAGCAGTGGAAAGGATTTGTGGCTCCGTATCAGCCTGTTTTCATGGATGGATGGTCACCTGCCCTCTGGAGAAGAAATCTAGGCGCTGCTGTGGCTTCCGAAGCTCAAAGACGCATCCAAGAAATTCGGGCTGCTCAGCACGAGGTAAGTCCACAAGGTTCTTACTTATGTAATATTATATATATATATATATTAATAATCATTATGCATTGATCATATGCATCCCATTCTCCCCTTATATTTGTAAAAGTATAATTATTAGATCTGCTTAAGTCGAGGGAGGGGATAACACAAAACACTGACGATATGAGTCAGTGTTTCAAATATAATTGAGATTGAAATCATGTTATTTGGACTTACTTATTTAAACTTGGTCACTAACAATTTAATAATTTGTTTTTCTGCCAATGATATTTATGTTATGTACATAGTAAATCCGTATTCTTGATGGTGATCGTCAATCAATCAGAGATTCAATCGGAAACTTTCCCTATTTCATATTATCATTATTTATTAAGCAACAATTTCCCCTTCTAGGGGTACATTACATTGTTACATTGTATATTTTCTATAGATACAGTCAATATTATCTTAGTGTAGCACAAACTATTTTATTATCTCGCTGATTGTTTCGTCATAACTAGAGAAATCGCATATATTGTAACTATTATCATCAGATTCACGTGCTTGTAGGGCAATGAAATGAGCAAACAGTTCCTTTTTAAACTGTCCTTTTGACTCACAATTTTGCAAATAATCAGGGAGAATAAGCCACCCAGATTTAGCTTGGTTTGGGAATGATCTATAGTATACCATAGTTTTAATTAGCATTCTATTTTTTATGTTGTGAAACAACTTTATAGAAACTATTAACATAGATAGGTAGGTAAATGACAGTTCTGTTGTGTGTATGTCTGTCAGTCCGCATGATTACTCAAAACGGATATTGTGTTGAAACTTCTTGTATGCCTTCCTGTACCGACTGAGATCCTCAGATCCTATCAGGAGATTAGGTCAATCGGTCAACGGGTCACTGATGAGTGTGGTCAATTTTAAATATACATCCATGTATGATTAGGAAATTTTCGAAAGACCTTATTTTGCACCAACAAAATGTTTTGAAGTTTTTGAAGTAAGACCGCATTTACACCGATCTTGACATTCGGAACATATTTTGTTTCTATAATCATTTTCTCTTTTTCGAATTCAAAGTCCATTAGAGAGTTGCCTTGGCATGGGCATGTCGGCATTATAGTAGAGAGTTACCTGGGCATACGAAATGCCCCTACTTATTGGGCACTGAGATTTGAACAAAAACGGATTGTATTATCAGGAGCGCTGTGAGATTCGATTAATAGTATCCTAGGGCAATGTTAGACACATTCAAAATACTGTTCTACCCTGGGAAACTGTGATACACATTCGTGATACGCATTCAAAAAACTACTATATACCCTGGGCCCCTGGGGCACTTGGAGAGTCACGAAACTACTCTATACGCTTGGGAGCTGTAAAAGTTCCGACGACAGACATTTTAGAACACTGTTTTGTTTCGCAACTTTGTTACAACTATTGAATTAGTTTATTGTCACAATGGATATAGGGAAGCAATACAAATACTATGATGTTTGAGGTCTGAGAATTGTTGATGGTTGGAAATGTGTTTGATAAATGCTAATGCTAAAGCTATCTAAATATTTTTTGATTTTGTTGTCAGGTGGAACAACGACGCTCTGTGTCTCCAGTGGAGATGATGGGAGATGACTTTGGATCAGGCCAACGGGCTTTTGTAGACTCCGTTCGTAGTCGTGGTGGGAGAGTGGTCAGTATTTAATAAACATTTTATTAACATTAAAAATAACGTTTTGTATATTATGTGTTTTTAAAATTAATTTATAAATTATATATATAATATATACTATTGCTATTGCTACTTTGTTACATTCATATGTTATGTCAATATCTGATTATGCAATTTCTGCTTGGGCCATCCATACAAGGTTACAATTATGTAAAATTCAAGATATTATTAACAGATTTGTGATTAATTTTTATTTTCCAATATTTTTTAAGAATAGTGCTTTAGTAATAAGAAGTATAATAGGAAAGTTAAAGGTAAAAAATCTTTGAGGAAATGTAAGTTTGCTATCTATACATTTGTAAATACAGATTTAGTCAGCCAAGAAGAGATGGAGACTTTACATGTAGTTCTATATACTGCAATAAATGCTCTATATGACGACATTTATAACTAAAAAGTTTACTAAGTAATGGAAGATTTGATATGGGTCTATAATTACCACCACATAGCTTGGATCCCTTGTACAGGGGGGTGATAATGCCTTGTTAGTTATTAATCATAGATTTATTATAGATTTATTTTTAGTCAGTATAGTTGGGGTGGGGGGTATAGCGTTGTTTTTTTGCGTGCATTTAATACTGATTTCATTTCGTGTAAATGGATGGCCTAACTTGTCACATGAATAAAGCTGAATTGCAATTACAATAATAAACCTCGAATAATTGTTAAAATATAAAAATTATTTTGTTAAATTATATGAAAAATTTATATTTATTTACAATAATTGGATTTCATTTACTATATGTATTATTTAATATGTGCTATTTACTCAACTACTAGCTTGTGCATATTTATTTAATTTTATTAATTTTAGGCCCTTTTTCTGTTAAGAAGAATATTAATTGACAAATACTGTGTAGGTGGTAGTTACGCACCCTCGGACCGCCAACAATCACAAAGAATTGACTGTTATCCGTGGCGAATATCTCGAGGTACCTTAAGCACCTTTTAACGGACGGCTATTATTCTAATTTCTTATTCTATTATTCTAACATAAGCATAATCATAATACTCTACTACATTTTGCCATTTGTCATGTATTTTCCTTTTGAACTCATTTAATTCCGTTTTCTACGAGTTACAGTTACTGGACGACACAAAAAAATGGTGGAAAGCCCGGAATTGGAAGGGACAAGTTGCTCATGTGCCGCATACAATTGTATCTCAACTCAGCGAATTTCCACAGGTATAAATACCATATTTGTCTGTCTGTGCTTTACATTTGTCCCCGCACACTACAAAATGTCATTGTATTACATTAATATGCTTTGTAATGCGTAATGCCTACAATTATGTAGATTAAATTGAGAATGCATTATGGGGACACACTACATAAATACGAATTACTTAATGTTTATAGGACGCTGGTGCCTACCATCACAGTGACAACGGAAGAGCAGGTAACACCATTGGTAACTACATATATCCTCTTAAGGTATGAGTATAGTGTACGCAAACGAATTAGCATTTGCAAATTGGAAAAGGATTGCGACTTTGTAAAATCTGG
>JAQFYC010006811.1:0-11550 GCA_034694165.1 Tomocerus mixtus
TATAAACGCAAATCGCGAAGCAAAATCTTCACTTCGCGAAGGAAAACTTCCTTTTCATGAAAGTATAAACTAAGCGTGCAATTGACGTCGATTGTGATTTAACACTACAAAAATTTTAACTTTGGTTTAGTAAAACGTAAAAAGCGCTTAACATCCTCCCTCATAATAAGAATATTATTATGTAACTATATTAGAATACGAAATTGTTATATTCGGGAAAAAAGAGTTGCATCAGAAAAGTATTTCTTGTTAGAAAAATTCCTTGGAAATCAATTTCTTTCCGAGATTGTATGAAAATGTTTCTTGTTACACTAGAAAAATATTCCATTTATTTGAAATATAATTCTTTAGGTCGGTCGTCTGTATGAAAATATATCTTTTTGCATCGGAAAAATATTCCTTGGGGGGGGGGGAAATAATTTTTGCATCAAAAGGAGTTTAAAAATGTATGCAAAAATCAAAACACTTTGTTACCTTTTTATCCTCGAGAATTTTTTCTTTTAACCTTTGCTTGGATCTAAAAAAAATTTCTACGTAAATGGTGCCAGGCCTAAGGCCTATACACTATAACTCATCCTTATCCTACCAACTTAATTATAATACTAAAGTATAGTATCTGATTTAATTAAACGTGCATTATTTTTTAAATAATTTATTTAGAGCACGCATAAAATTCAGAACAGAATATTCAGAAATATTTTTCAATCAAATTAAATCTGTACTATAAGTTTACATGCATATTTCCTAAGCTCATAAATAAATATTTGGACTAGTGATATACATAGCTCGGATTGGTACTGGTCTCGCCGTACGGAAACTTAACTGCGATCCCGAATTTCGGTTTTTATAGTACTTTACGTAAGCCTCATTAATATATTATAGTGAGAACGCGAGCGAGGGTATCAAAGGTACTCGTATTGTACAGTATACTGCAGTAGTGTTATAATATTTCTTCAATGATATCTCTGAGCCGGCGCGGCGAGTGCAATTATTGGTAAAGACGAAGCTGGTAGATATTATAGGTATAGCCAAATCACACTGCAGTAGTTCCTAACTCCTAAAATACGAAGAGGAAATTCCAAATTCTAAAATGTAAATAAAGTAATATCTATTCCAGATGTCAGAATTTTAAGGAGCATTAACAGAACTGCACAGCACGGAGCAGTTAAGTATCTGCTGTAAAGGTAAACATAGTTTCTTTATATATTTATTAATATAATAATATGTAGCATAACATTTTGAATTGTGTAGTATTCTCATTATCACATCGATATAATTTCAAATTTGATACCTACGTAAAAGACTTCCGTTTTGTTTAAATTTTAATATTTTGAAATTGAAAAAGAAAACCATTTCTTGTTTGAGTTGTTTGAGTTTGCTTGTGGATGTAAATATTGATTATTTAAATGACAACCGTAATGCTAAAATGCTAATCACAACTTGATTATCACACACAACAAGACAAGTAAACTTTTAAATAACAAAAAAGGATACCAGCAGCATAATAATGCACATTGCACATTATGTTTTTATAAAAAATGAATTATTTATTAAAATGTTTTCAGAAGGTTGTCAGTGTGAGATCACACTATTAACTATGTACATATAATACATGTTCTTCTGATATGGTCAAGTCCATTTTGTACATAATAATTAATAATTGAATTTGTTACTTTTTGTTAGTGAGGTGTAGTACAACTAGTACAAGCGTATTTTATAGTTGACTAGACTAGGTATGCGTATGTATATATTTTTACTTTTATCTAATTACTTACAATTTCTCTATTGACAGATTGAAAATTGTTTGCCTTGCTGGTCTTCCCGTACATATATTATTCAAAGATGTGGAATCACCCACAAAATCCGACAAAGGAAACGGAAGCAGTCCGGGCTCCCGTAAATTCTAACAGTTTGAAGGAAAAAGTGGAGAAAAGCTTGGATCTCACCATTTATCTAAATTATCTTCAGAATTTGTTCAGTCAATCGACAAGGTAATTAATTTTATGCATTATTATTATTATGCTAAATACGAATTGCTTATAAATACGTTTTTACCGCTTACAAAGTAATGTAATGTAATTGTATCTATGTTAAAATATAATTAATTGTGAACTGGTGGCAATATTTCAGTGATTCAGACTCTAGTGAAGTGGATTTTAGAATTGAAACCGAAGATACTGGCTTGATAGAAAATGAGCCCAGCGATTTACCATCTTTGAGTGCTGCTAACGACAATTTTTCGAATTCTTCAGAGTCAACACTAAATTCATCAAACCCGGATTCGTCATATGATTCCTCGGATTCCTCATCATTAGACGAAAATGACATTTTAATGAACAAAATGGTGCCTATGACGGATCAAGAACTACAAAATCTTATGCAGGCTCACAATCGCTGGAAGAAAAATAAATACAGTATAGGGTCTGAAGCTGACGTTTCGTCCATTCTAAATGCTTGCAGTAGTAGTCACGATCCGGATGGGAAAAGGAAGAAAGAGAAAAAGGCTAAAAAACAGTCTAAGCGTAAAAAGGACGGTGTGACCGATAAATCCTTTTGTGACGTACATCCAGCTGGTAGCCCGTCAGTTGGGTATAGTAGGGACATGACCCCAAGTACTGTGCCAAATTCCTTGTCCAGTAATAATAAATTCAGCAATAAGGGGCGATCACGAAAACAAAGTTTGAAATATGTTCGATCTGAAGAGTCAATTGCCGCTGCTGCAGCCGCTGCCGCCGCCGCTGCCGTGAGCGCAACTACGACAATGACCACTTCATCCTCTATTTCTTCAGAAATTCCCGATTCTTCACCATCCCACAGCAACATTTCGGAAACAATTGTTCGCTTGCCATCAGAAATAGAGGTTAAGCAAGAAATTGATTGTTTAAATGCTGATGAAATTGTTGACAGCGTAAATGTTGCAAACACATCCGTTATGCCTGCTAATGTAGGTTTAATTGAAAGCGTCCCGGAAAACTTTCACGCATTCACCCCTGAGGATGAAGACGAAGACACTAACGAAAATTCTCTGAGTGCGGGTTTGAATATAAACAGTATTTCCATGGACGATGACGATGATGACGACAATGACAGCTTAAAAGATTACTTGTCCATGGCGGCAACTGCTGCGGCAACCCCAACTCCTGCTTCACTCATTGCTCAGTCACAAGCTTTTTTAAAGGGAAAAAGGACGGCTGGTGCTGATGGACATAATATAGTAGCTGCGCCGTCTCCTGGGGTTGTTTCTGGATCCAGTAATTCCGGATGCTCGTTCGACATCAAGAAAAGGAAAAATGATTCTAAGGATAACTCACCCAAGCAAAGGAAAAGCGTATCACAAAAAACTGCAAAAACAATTGAAGCTCTAAACTTAAAGCGACGAAGAATTTATGTCTTGCTTTGCAAAAAAGAAATAGGAAAGGTAACCAGTGAGACAAATCTTGCCATATCAAAACCTACTTAATTAACCATGAAAATCTGTTCCCTAATTAAATAATGCTATTGAAAAGTCACACATTTCCGTTTACAGACTCAAAGGGCTTTGACGAATAATCACAAGGAAAGTTTAGTCACCAAACGACGCTTAGCACATGGATGCACAAGACTGCTAAGGCAAAAGGCTATTCAGGTATGTATGCCTATCTATACTACTTTACTTTCACTCTAACAACCAACTTAAAACAATTGTAGCACTGAACAGTACCTACCTAATACTTTAATCAATTTATGTAGTAAAGTAGTTCAAGATTAAATTTCTGTTTCATTGGATTCGGGTTTCAGTCCCAAAAGATCATGAAGGAATCAGTGTGGCGGGCTAAACGCTTGACTCGTGAGATGCAAGCTCACTGGAAGCAAGCGGACAGAGTTGAAAGGGAAATTCGACGAAGAAAAGAGAAGGAGGCGGAAGAGCAAAGGAAATTTGATGTAGAACTATTAGAAGCAAAACGTCAGCAAAGGAAATTGAATTTTTTAATAACGCAAACTGAATTGTATGCACATTTTATGTCGAAAAAACTTGGACGAAAGGAAGGCGATGAAACAAACATACTGAGTCAGCTAAACGAAACCAAAGATGAAAGACTTGTAAGAATTGATGACTATGACAGGTACGATATCTTGATGTAAAAATACATTATTAAAAAAAACCCTCAATCTTGTGAAGTAATCGAATTCTAAAGTAATCAATAATCATATAATTATGGTTACAGTGAGGCGATGAAAAATAAAGCCAAGACAAATGTAAAAGGTGCCTTTCTAAGCCAGCAAACCCAAATTAGTACGTTCGATATGGATTTGCAGGATAGAAGAGATTTTGAAGGTAAATATGAATTCAGGAATTAGAATAAACTCCAACTTAAATATGTTACAATTTTTTAACATTTTATTTTATATACTTTGTACAGAAGATGAAATTTTGGAAACGGATGGTAATGCAAGGGAATTTACTCAGCCTAAAATGTTTAATGGTGTTTTAAAACATTATCAGTTGAAAGGAATGAATTGGCTAATAAGTTTGTATGATCAGGTAAATAATTATCCTTATATATCGTTATATTTATCTTCTAATAATAATTGCATATAAGTTTATCTTGTACTTTACTGTTCTGCAGGCAATTAACGGAATTCTATCAGGTACTGTCTTTTTTACCAATGAATACAGTACAGTATTTAATAAGTTAATCCTTAAATAAATGCTAACTTGGACTAACCAAATTTTTTGTTTGAAATCAGATGAAATGGGTCTTGGAAAGACTTGCCAGTCAATTGCTTTCTTGGCGCATGTTGCTGAGAGATATAACGTTTGGGGACCATTTTTAGTTATTGCTCCAGCATCTACTCTTCATAATTGGCAACAAGAATTAAAACGATTTGTACCGAGTTTCAAAGTTATTCCATACTGGGGCAATCCTCAAGTAAGAAATTAACTAATACTATACTATCTTAACTGTAGTTATACTTTTATTTCACTCTGTCTGGCAATACTTATTCCTAATTAAATTTTAGGAGCGAAAAATTTTGAGGCAGTTGTGGCAACAAACCAATTTACACACAGAAGGCTCAAGCTTTCACATTGTCGTTACCTCGTACCAAATCGTTTTAACAGATCTAAAGTACTTCAATCGGGTTAAGTGGCAATATCTAATATTAGATGAAGCCCAAGCTATCAAGTCAACTTCCAGGTAAATATAGCAGCACAAGCAAGATTAAGGGCTTAAGGGGATGTGTGCTTATACAAACATTGTTTATTTGATCATTATTGACATTATTTCGTTTGCATTTGTAGTGCAAGATGGAAGATGCTGCTAGGCTTTAGCTGCAGAAATCGTCTTCTTCTTACGGGAACGGTAATGATGCGTATTCAGTTTGGCTTCAAAATTATCACATAAATAATAGGTAGCAGATTCATAATTTTGTCTATTTCATTTGTAGCCTATTCAAAACACCATGGGAGAACTGTGGGCCCTTCTTCATTTTATTATGCCTTCATTATTTGACTCACATGAAGAATTTAGCGAATGGTTTTCCAAAGATATAGAGTCCCATGCAGAAAATAAGTCTACAATGGATGAAAGTAAGTTGTGTTCAAATCAAGGCCTGTAAGTATTATTATTAACTCTGAATGAACTCATATAACTCAAATGTAATTGTGATTGCCGCAGAACACCTCTCAAGACTGCATCTAATATTGAAGCCTTTTATGTTACGGAGGATTAAGAAAGATGTAGAAAATGAACTTTCAGATAAAATCGAAGTGCTTGTATATTGTCCCTTGACTAGTCGACAGCGATTACTGTATGCTAGTAAGTAGTTAACATTTTGTACTTACCAACTTTTACATATCTGAAAAGTCTCTGTCTCGTGGTTTTGGGGATTTAATTATAATACTAATTATTGTATAGTGCTAAAAAAGAAAATCAGAATAGACGACCTCGTCAAATCTGCGGGTTCTGCAAACTCTCAACTTTCTCAGCACGCCACAACAAACTTAATGAATTTAGTTATGCAATTTAGGAAAGTACGTGAAATTCCTACTCGTATTTGCACTAATTTCATATAAATTAATCACTATAGCGTATTGACTTCTTACATTCTGAAATTATTTAGGTTTGCAACCATTCCGATTTGTTTGAAAGGAGAGACGTACGAAGTCCTTTCCAATTAGGACGAATAATGACTGTCTTCCCTAAATTAATATTTCGTGATGGACTACTTCACATGGCCTTCCCCAGCAAGAGACATTTAACAGAAAATAAATTTAGTATTTTTAATCCTCATCATATTTTTGAATCTCTTTATAAACGTAAACCGAACCCAAACCGTCGAATCAGCTACGATGATGTAAACGCCGATATTTCATGCTCTGAGTGGTCGTTTCTTCGCTTCGTGGAAATGAGCATAGCTGAATTAGTGGCAATTATTTATGGAGGACTTTTGGCAAGGTGCAGTAATTGAAGTTTTTACTTCAATTATATAAGTTATTATATAAGTATTACTTTATAATAATTTAGTCTCTAATTGTAATTGCTTTAGGTAGTAAATAAATAAAATGTGATTTTTGTGAAGGTGGAAGGATATACTCGTTTCAATGGAAAAATCTCCCCTGATCCATCAGAAGCGATTTTGGGATCAAAAAGAAAGCAAAGAAAATATTTTGAAAAATGATGCATTTTTACTTTATCCTGATAGTATTACTTCTTGGCCCAATGTCCGAACCTGTGAAGTCCTCAATAATTTGATATTTACCTCCTATGCCTCATCAGTTTACAGTTTTATTGATCACACAATAAATGCCGCTCCTGAAAGTGTAGAACATCGCTTGCATCGATCTAGGAAAACATTCCCAACATTTGAGGTATTTGTAATACATTTTAGTATACATTTTATTGCAAAATATTAAATTGTCTCAATGACTTCAAAATCACAAAAGATACATTAACGAGGACAAGGCAATTGGATGGCCTGACATTTTTTACGTCAGATTACTGTATCTTCTGTGGTTTTGAAATTATGGAGTCAGAAAAGGAGGGTGAAACTTCATTCCTAAAGATTCTGGACACACCCTATATAATCTCTTTTATGTATATCCAGGAGCCTCCGCTGGTACCAGAGTTTCCTCATTTACCTAGAGCATCAATAGTTCAACCTTTACAATTGACAGAAATTCCTCCATTTTTGTATTACAATTGTCCGAATGTAATTAAGACGGTTTTATAAATCTAAACTGCATTAAAATTCCTTTCTGGGTATATGTCAAAAGTATATAAAATCACTATTTTTATATTAGGTTGTCAGCAAGGCACGACAAGTATATTTCTATGACCGTAGTGCAGCCTGGTGGCTTTTGGAACATCATTTATGTTCTTCAGCTGAAGGACTCAATTGTGTTTTATACGGAGCCTCTTATCCTTCAAATGCCACTTTTTATGAGCCACAAATTTCTGGCGGATTAAGAGCATTAAATCCCCACCACGGTTGGTCCCAGCGAGTTCTGCCTGGTAAATTTTTCTCTTTTATCAGTTAAATCACATGTTGGCTAATATTTAACCGAATTTAATATTTTTAATAGGCCGGGAGAAACTAATAACCGATTCGGGAAAACTTACTGTTCTTGACAGTTTATTAAAACAACTGAAAGAGCAAGGTCATCGTGTTCTTATTTATTCTCAAATGACAAGAATGATCGATCTGCTTGAAGTGAGTTATTTTAATCACTTTTAGGATATCTTTGCTCAATTCGTGAATAAAATAAAATAAACTTATATTCATTTCCTTTCAGGAATATATGTGGTACTGTAAATGGAAATATATGAGATTGGACGGCTCGTCTAAAATATCAGAAAGAAGAGATATGGTTGCTGATTTCCAGTCGAAATCGGATATATTTGTTTTTCTTCTGTCAACTAGGGCAGGCGGACTGGGAATTAACCTGACAGCTGCAGACACTGTATATAATTATTTAAAATTTCTCTTTTGTATATTTCATCTTTATGATCTCCTAAGTTGAGTTTTTATCCTTAGGTGATATTTTACGATAGCGATTGGAACCCAACAGTAGATTTACAAGCTGCAGATAGGATTCACAGACTGGGTAATAATTACAATCATTTATAAACTACTGTATTGAGATTGAACAACATAAATTAAGCTACTTAATGGCTATATATTTATAATTTTTCCTTAATTTTGTCAATAGGGCAAACTAAGCAAGTTACCATTTACAGACTGATTTGTAAAGGAACCATTGAAGAGAGAATTCTTCAAAGAGCTCAAGAAAAAAATGCGGTATGTATATATATATAATCATAAAGATATTATTTTAATAAATTACTTAATCCAACTTATTTAATAAGCAGCATTATTAGTAGGTCATATTTTTTAACCACTTTCTTAATTTCAGATTCAACGAATGGTAATTAGCGGTGGCAGTGACTTCAGATCAGATACTCTTAAACCAAAAGAAGTTGTTTCTCTGCTGCTAGATGATGAAGAACTGGAAAAGAAATGTATGTTTGAAAACAAATGAACTATTGCTCATAAATATCATTGCTAATATATTGGTTACTTATGAACAGATCGTAAAAAGCAAGCTGAAAGGAAGTATACTTCAGAAAATGTTTCCTCTGAATTGGCAAACGAAGCGAAGCCTTCCACATCTTTGTCTGCGAAACGGAAAGCTTCTCTTAAGGTATTGGAGGTGAAAATTTTAACCATACCACAATGCAATTTAATATTCACGCACAATGCTTATTATATTTAGACTTATGGGCTGTAACTGTAAGGCTACTTGGGCAAAGGCTCTTTTGGCAAAATCTGAGCTAACCTAATATAATGTAATTGACTGGATTAACTCCATATTTTCTGATAATGCATCCAAACAATTATGCTTACGTGAGTCATATTTTATGTATAGAGCTATACTACGGAGAAGGATGGACAAGAACAAGGGATCGGAAATCAGTCAGGAGACGCAGCAAACAGCTCATTCATTTCTGATGATGTAAACGAGGACAGTCCTTCGCAAGCTGGATTGGGGTCTCAGAGTGACGTAATACACAAAATATTTATACGTAATATATTTCAGGTCTAATATTTAGCAGCTTGCTATACTATGATTTTTACTCTTTAGGAAACGGGTTATGGTGTCGGTTATGACGAATATCTCGAAGGTGATGAATCTAGCAACGATGGATCCTACTCTGAATCAGGCCTTCTAAGTTCTTCAGCAGTTTTGGACAGCAATACATCAAATCTTGATTGGAATGCTGGTACATACGTTTTCAACACTTTCAAAATACCAATTTGTCATTTTGAGCGATAGAGTACTCGAAATTCTAATATGTCAATGTTTTTAAAGATTACAACTCGGATATTGACGATGACCTTGCTACCATGTTGAAAAAGCCGAAAATCGGTAGAGGAAATGGGAAAAGAGGAAGACCGCCTTCGCGCATTCGTGCTCCTACAAGAGACGCAGATGGTATGTGAAGAAAAATACATAGATTTCTACAAATGATATAAATCATTCAGTTTGTTTCAATAATTGAGTGTTTTTAATATTACCAGGTGAAGCCCCATTAAGGAGAGGACCAGGTAGGCCAAGACTGAGACCAATTGGTCCAGCGAACCAAGGGATTCGAGGGCGTAGGCCTGGAAGACCGCCACTGTCCAAGAAGGCAGATGGTCTAGGCTCCTCGTTAACGCCTTTGACAGCCAGTCAGCGAGTGTTTGGATTCTACAGTTCTCCAGATGTCGATTTCTCTTAGCATTAGTGTTGTCCAGTTTTAGTGCTTTCATTGATATTATTATAATCATACTGTTTAAGTGCAAACCAGTATGTCATTATTACTGGCACGAGACATTACTGAATATTAGTTTTATGATTCTAAAAATTCGTTTACTTTATAAAATGTGCAGAGACTAATTAGCTACTATTCTAATGATACAAAAACACGCCTTTTCAAAGATATTTTCGGATCGGGTAGCTTGACGCTTGTTGATAGACTGCATTAGATATCTATATTTCAGAATATACTAATTATAAAATAAATCTATGTAACTAAATAGAACTAGATTACTGAAACATTCGTTCAATAACTCTACCTATGCTGCACACAATGTTGTCTTACAGATTGATACAAAATATTGAGATTACGCACTACGCATTAAATTATTAATACATTACCACCGTGGGGGTATTTTAGGTGTGGTATTCATATATAAATCTGTATGCGTAATTAACTAAGAACAGACATATATAAGTAGTTCCATATTTTACGAAAGCGTTAGAAATGAAACACAATACACACTCTTTTTTGGTAGCTACACTACTGTGAGTGTAAAATTAATACTGTATTTTATTGTCTATGCAATGCATGTTACATGTGTGAAAGCAATAAATAAATAATTTTTATCTTACTATTTAAATATTCAAAACTGAGCTAATTGTTAATTGAAGCGAAATGAAGCATCTGAAAGGAAATCTATACAAATGCATATACGTACATGTAATATATTGTTTAGTATAAAATAAATGAAAGGATAAAATTCCCCTGCATTTTCGCTTCATATTATTGCAAATTCATTTCTTCCATATCTTGGTCCTTATTTCTTTGTCTGAAGTGAATTAGATAGATTACTAAACGTTTGGTGTAAAGTTTGATTATCCAGAGCATATAGCATTTGTATGCTATGTATACCGCGGTAATGACTGTAGGAACAATAAAATACTTTCCACTTAAGTTGACTGTCAAACTAATAGTTATAATTACGGTGAGAATTATCGTCGCCTTAAACCAAATCTTGCAAATGGACAGGATGTACTGAAAAATCAAAGGAATATATAGTACGTGTTTATTTTGTATAAATATACTCTATTTATCAGTGGTAACTTAATCATTTTATTTCTTGTAAAGATATTCTTATAGCTTACTTTATGTACGCCATAGAGGAGCAGTAAGACCAATACAATTTGAATTGCATGCAAGAAGATCTGCAGGGAGTATGAAATGATCGCTGCTACTACTGTAATAATCCAATAAATATATCGCCCAAAGATATAATTTTAAGGCAAAACGGAATTGATTGATACATTCATAACAATAATTATGGAATTAACTTTCTTCTTTCGAGCTTTTAGTCAATTTTAGACAATTAGAAATAGGTATATTAGATGTACTAAATGCATTTTATACTTTTACGTAAGATCATTAAGTTTTAAAGATATTTTATCAGAAAGTTGTCATACAATGAGAATTGAGATGATATCCAATTTTGCCTCTCCCCTGTTGCGAAATAACTGTACTGTCCCTTTCTATAATACCACACGGAAAGTGTCCTACATTTTTGTGAAGTCTTAAACAGTTAATTTTGCAGGAATGTGCAATTTTTGTACATTGAAATCTGATTAGTGCGATGCGAATACAGGGATCATGTTATGTAACTGATAAAATATCTTTATATTAGTTATTGTACCACGTAAGCCCTAGTACCGATTACTGCAGTAGGTTCAACTGATATTGTACCCACGGTTGAAAAATCTACTATCATTGCGTT
>JAQFYC010006812.1:0-11546 GCA_034694165.1 Tomocerus mixtus
ATTTTTGCATGTTGGGCACAATTGTGTCCCCTTTGGTATCACACCGTAGATAATACCTTTGGTACGACTAGTGTTAAAGATATAAGTAGTACTGCTGTATAGATTAAACTCCTTTTATTTTGAAGTGTAAACTTACAGTGTCGGAAGAATCACCACTGGACAATATGTTGGATTATTTTCGATGTCGTACTGGATTTGGACAATTGTTGCTTGCCGCTGAGTTTCTACTGCCAATAATTCCGCTTCTGCGGCGGCACGACGTTCTTTCCTATCTTTACAACCTTTGACAACTGGAAATTAAAAAAATGTAATTGATAAGTCGGTGAAGTTACCACTTAAGTAAGTTCGATTGAACATTGAAAATTGTTGGTATTAGGTAATCAGCTCAATAAATAGTATTTAGCATAATATTATGCTTCTCAAATGAAAGGTTCCAAAAAACGTCTTGGATCAATGTAAAGCTCGTCTAATTTAAATAAGTTAATTCTGAGTGATGTGGATAAAGTAAGACAATAGTTTTAGTTTTAATATGACAAGCAATTAGCTGTTAGCTGGTTTGATTGATTTGTGCTGATTAGGTTAATTATAATTGTTTGTGTAACTGATTTAAAATTCCTATAGAGCTAGAGGAATTAAATGTCGTGATACTTTTGCCCTGTGAATAGTTAAAAATTGCCGTAGTTAATATTGTTGACTGTTGACAGCTTATCTGGCAATAATTCTAGTTTAAATAGTTTAGTGGGATGGTGTTTATGCATATTTATCTGTATTTATCTTTGAAAAACTGAAGAAACATTAAAACTTTTAGTCAAAAATCATAAAGCCATTTCACATTTCGTTACTTACCACAAACGATAAGAAAATAAAGATTTTCTATAACCCAAATGATCACAGCAACAAAAAGTAAAGCACCTATAGCCGCATAAATATAAATACAGACATCTGTAAATATTTGCCATGCAAGAGCTGACATGCCAAATAGTATCTTGTTAATATCTGAATCTGATCTAGGGAACTGCACTTAAAAGTAGTTGGTATTGGTAGTACGCAAAGCAAATTAATGTATATTGTTGACTGAAGAATTTCACTTCACTTGTGGATTGGATAGTGGCTACTGTGAGGGATACACTGAGTATAACCAATTTATAGTTTATTAAACCTACAGTTGATAAAATAGAAGAAATGTTTAATCTTAACAAATTCTACTAACTAACTACACTAGATTATAAGTTGTATTATGTATAAATGATTTTGTTCACTTAAATCTCTCTATTACATAATTAGTAATAGTAATAACTAAATTAAACTATTGATCAGCCTACTCTGAGGGGTTTATAGTATTGCCATTGGATAGACACGAGCTAAATGACTCCTTAAATATGGATAAGCGGCAAGCGGGATAAAATTATAGCGCGGGTGTTACTAAATGGGGGATTGTGATTTTTCATTAGTACCCCATGTTGCACTAACACTAACTGTAACAATGGGCATAGCGACCTTTATAACTTATATTATGTGGTATGTTTTTGTTTAATTACTAATTAGTAATAAGTAGTAACATAATAATATGGGCTGTGGTGGATGACTCTATTACGTACATTAAAGATAGTACAATATCTAAAAATGAGTGAGTGGTAAGGTACTCACTGACATTTTTTTCACCTTCAACATAATTATGATAAATGCATAATTTATGGAAATGCATAATGTATAGTCTATAATTGCATGGAAAACACTTTAGTTGCATACCAAATTTTGTTGTCTCTACTATACGGTGAACTATCACGAATAAAATCGAAAAAAAATTAACAATATCAAATTTTGATGTTTTCTACCTATACGTAGAATAATTACTGATATTGTTGCCTTACAAAAGCGTAGTAAAATAGTTTATCGTAAATTGTCTATTTATATTTGCGTAGAATTAAACGGAGTTTAACATTGGGAGACAAGAGTTTAATGTACACGAGAATATACCATTTATACAATATTACATAATAGCCTAATATCTACAATTACATTGCCACATCCAGTTAACTAAATGTGCCGAGTAAATAACTAAGAACTGCTATACATAAATTCTTGTCCCATATCATTAAAAAGTGCCGCCGTTAATATATCATATTGACGGTAGCACTCTAGTATTGTAAACTTGTTTGTGTAATGGTAAAATTATTCTGTGTTCGCATTTTTTGATGTTTGGTAATACTTATTAGGATATCATCAATGTCAATGCAAAATGTTATTAAGTCTTAATATGCTATTAAATAGGACGAATGTAACAGTGGGCTAAACGAAAAAGTGCAACAAATAACATGCATTTTATGGCATCGAATATCGAGAACCTCCCGGTACTCCTGAATTTATTGTTACTCCACTCAATACGTAACTACAATAGGAGTCGTGGAAATTCAAACTATTATAAATAAGCGTTTCTAAAAAACATGCTTTTCTTTTCAAAAATGTAAGAGTGCCATGCACAATAGGCTTTTTAAATTACTTCATCAGTATTTTAATTTTTCAGACTTTTATAATTTTTATAGAATAGCCAACCAACGGATTATGAAAAGGAAAATTATCTCGCTACGACACGAACCGGGAAGGAATACGAACAATTTCCACTGCTTGAATCTACGTGGGAATGAATGCTAAGAAACTAATGATCTGAGAAATTGTAATTAAGATCCTATAAAATATCCTTCTATGTATGCAACCCTTTTAATTATTGTAAAGTACCTCTGCCTCTGCGGTATTGAAATGAAATTTTGTCATAAAACTTAAATAATAGGGTTTCACTGATCCCTGTTTTTGTAAAGATATTTGTATTCCTTGCTAAATTATTGACACTAGAATACAAAGAATCAGCTTCTAATTTATCTCTTAAAAGTTTATTATACCATTAACAGCACATACATTTACATAATATTTTTACAATGTTGGAAGTAAGTTTAACAAAGAGGTTTGGTCTGAAAATAATATGCATATTTACAAGGGGATATTTAGTAGAGCGACCTCCGGAGGCGGTGGGACTAAAATGAGTCCATAGCTTCAATTGAATTAAAAACGTTGAGTCTTCCACGTCCGTAGCAATTATTTGGGTATGTTGTTCCGGGAATTCCACCGCAGGCATATGTACACGCCGTCATGGTTGTATCGACACCTCTGAATAAAGCGGTTTTGACCTCTTCGTAGGTCATGTTGGCCTGTCGGCTGAGGATGAGTGCAACTGCTCCAGCCACGTGGGGGGTTGCCATACTTGTACCGGACATTGTTGCGTAGCCATTATCAGCTGAATTATGGGAAGAGTAAACAGCTGCTCCAGGGGCGGAGATATCAGGTTTAAGAGTTCCGTACATAGAGGGTCCCTTGCTGCTGAAGGAGGCTAAGTTGTCTCCAGAGTCCGTGGCACCAACCCCAATTACATCTGAATCAGCTGGGGATAACGCGGTTTCGCAAGAAGGCCCCGAGTTCCCTTGGCCGAAAATTGGTACGATGCGAGCTGCCTTCCAGGCATTGACGATTGGATTGTAGAATGTATTACCACGCCCACCAGCCCAACTGTTGCTGACCAAATGTGGTGCCTTCGAGCAATCGGGTGATGTGCCATCGGGAAGAGTTGGGCACAGCATCCACTCCCCGCAAAGGATCAAATCGCTGTTCAAGCAAAAGGAGCTAGTACACCCCTTGCAAGCAACCCATCGAGCCCCTGGGGCGACCCCTATTCCGTTGGATCCAATGATACTTCCAAGACAATGAGTTCCGTGACCGTTTCCATCATTAGGTGTGGCCCCTGGGGTTGTATTGGAAGGGTCCCTCCATCCGTAAGGGGTTCGGTAGTTAACTACCAAATCCTGATGCGTTCCTCGGACCCCGGTGTCAATTATTCCAACCACGACTCCAAGTCCAGTGTGCCCCGCAGTGCCCCAAACTCTATCTGCCTGAATTTTTGAGATTCCCCATTGTGTCTCCCGAATGGATCCTGGAGGCAAAATAGTCGTATTCAAGATATCCGGCTCCTCAATTCGGGAAATAGCTTCTTCAGCGACCATAACAACTTCCGGGAATTCTTGCAATTGCAACGCAAGCTCTATTGGCGCATTGCGAATGTAGATTTGATTGGAAATCCAGAAACTCGTGTAGTCGGCGGACTCCTGGTCCAGGAATCGCAGGACATCTCTTTGATTCGTGTCTCTGAAGAGTTTTAATGCGCCGACAATGGCGTTGAGTCTTTCGGTTCTGGAGCTAAACGGCTGGTTAGAAACGAATTCCAGTATTTCCTCGGTTCCCTCTCTCATAGTTACGAATAGGTTTATTAACGCTTTTGTCTCGAATTGTATCCGAAGGGCAGGATCGATTTTAGAGCTGGGGGATGCAGAAGTGTAGCCTAGTATTGCTACGATGGTTAAAAAAGTTATAGATACCATTTTGGATCTTTTTTCAAAATGTTAGTCCTGAAATAATTTTATTTGACAGTTTACAAAAAAATAAACTTCAGAAATTAAATTCGTTCTTTGTATTTGTAGATTGGGAAACTAAGTTCTTGCTTGTTGTACTAAGTATTTCAATAAGTTGAATTGTAATTTCGTTGGAATTGGGTGCTCTTTTTATACTAAAAGTTCAGTCTCTTGCTAATCTAAGTCTGTCTGAAATCATTTCTTTCACCCCAAACTGTTCAAACAATTGTAGACAATAATAATAGTAATAAGTGGTGCTCAAAAATTAATAAACTGATAGATTAATGCAACCCTTCCATTAATATGACCAGGGCTAGGATATTGCAATTTTTATATTTTGGAGTGATGCTAATGAAATTCTAGCTTTGGGTGATACCCTAAACAATTGCTGGCAAATAAATTTTGTGGCTAATTGAAGAATAACGTTTTGACAAAATAAATATTTTTGGGATGCTATAGTACTTAAGACATTCCTCACGTTAAAAAACATGAAATACTAAATACATTCTAATATGCTAATACACCTGTAATAATTTTTTGATGCACAAATATCCAAGCTCTTATTAAGAATTAATGACCTTGATTGGCAAATAATGCCTCACTTTTTAGGAATGCTTAATTACATAGAATCAAAGTACATTTTGCTTAATACTGCATATTGGAGATTGATTAAATTCACTGACTCCTCAGTACATTCCCAACAAACCATGAACGCAAAATCCACGCAAATTTCTAGTGGATGCTGCAGAAATTGCGAGTCGCATCCACATTTTCACGCATTACGCGCAAATGTTGCGGGGAAGTAAACTCGCAAAATTCTCGACCCAAAGTTCCGAAGAATATGCGCGAATAATGTGCTACTTAGACGCGAGCC
The DNA here is from genome assembly GCA_034694165.1 of Tomocerus mixtus. Classification (NCBI taxonomy): domain Eukaryota; kingdom Metazoa; phylum Arthropoda; class Collembola; order Entomobryomorpha; family Tomoceridae; genus Tomocerus; species Tomocerus mixtus. Next base: position 5,329 of record JAQFYC010006812.1, read on the forward strand.
AAATATCTGCCCACAATCTTCGCTGAATCTGCGGAAGATTTTCTTCGAGAATTTTGCGCAGTCAAATCTACGTAGAGTACACGTATTGGAATCTGCTCAATCAAAGCAAGAAATGAAAGCCTGCGGAGCGGATAACTACAGGCGAAAGCAGTGAACATTCCAACTATTGTACGTTGGTTCAGTTGAGTAGTGCGGCGATCATAAGGGGTAGTGCGTTGTAAGTAGGAATGGGAGCTCAAGTTCGAGTCTCGATAGTCGCGTCAAGTGTATAAGTGGGTGAGGGGCAGTGATAATTTTTTCATTTTGGAATGATGGATCGCGATTTCTGCGCAGATTTTGCGCCAAAATTGGGTAGATAGAGAGCACCTTACCCGTGATAATCGTGTGTCAATGCCGTGTGAATAAAGCGCAGCACAGAGTGCCAAACCCCACGTAATTTCTGCGAGTTAGGGTAACGAAAAATCTCCGTGTATTCTGCGCTTCATGGTTTGTGGGGTTTTATCAACTTGTTAGTTATAATGCGATTAAGTGTACTGGACAGGTCCAATATACATGATAGGTATTGGAGTGTGAAGCATTCCTGTATAAGAAGAGCATGGAACTTCCATTGAATTCATAACTATTTATTCACGTGAGGTGATAGTGATAAATGATAAAAATGCTAAGCTTTCCAATCAATCATTCTGTATTTTGTGCGCAGAGAACGATAAACTAACAATCTGACAATGAGTGAACTGTTGTGCAAAGAAATAATATTATTACTGCTAAAATTACAATACATAAATTATCTTTCAATTAATAAAACTAAACGTGAGCTGGGTAAAGATTCCTCGGATTATCAATGAATCATTAGCCAAGCGTTTATCATTTGTTGTTATGTTTCGTAAATTGGGAAAAGAATTCCTGAGGTCGGTAATTTATTAATTGTAGAGCAAATATTTACTTCCTACGAAAACAAAGCAATCTCAATTTGGGTTCATTACTTTCGTAGGTCGTTGTCGTCTTCTTTTTCGAGCTCAATTAAGGTTATTGTGATGTACTACCATATCTAAAGGTAGAAACGGTTTCGTGCAATTTGTGCATTTGAATTTACAGTTTTGTGCATAAGCAATTGAACATTGATATTCGGTATTCTTGGAAGGATGACTAATATATATTAATTAGTATTATACTCAATTACTATATATAATAACTTCTTTCAAATTTGACATTGATTGATCGAGCGTGATATTAATGCAAAGAGTTTAACATTTTTTACTGCAGCAGGTATTTCCATTGTGACCAATGCTTTAACATAAATATGTGTATTAGTGTGTCAGTATTTCATTTTCACGAATGGGGAATTGTTAATAGCATTAATTATATATTATACGGGCACAGATAATTAATCCACGATCTTCAATTCCATTTTGCTGTTTGCGCTAAAAATGAGTTATTTTTCCGCTTTTCAAAGTTAAAGCATAATTAATCCGGATTAGTTTGTAGGTGACCCAAAAGGATTAAATATGCTCGCTAACTACATCGACGAATAATCAATTATGTTTGGATGAAAATTAAACCAACTCGAATTAGTGTTAATAAGGTATTTACGATACAATAAGTTAGAAATGTTTTTTTAGACTATAGCTTTCAATGTTATTTATTTTAAAATTCGAAATTTTGGTGATTTAATCTAGCCTAGTCAAACGTCTATGTATTTCCATGTTTTACTACGTTCAACCTGATATAGTTAATATAGGTATTACAGCTTTAGGAATATAGTACATAGATTTTTTATTTATATCAATAATTATTTTTTATATAAATTGTGTTGTAAGTGAAGAAAATAGATTTCTAAAAGTAAACAAACCATTGTAAAAGGTGTAACGAGGTTGCGTAACAGGACACGTACAAATAAACTGGGTGTATTCTGAGACCCACATGTATAGTTTACTTATATATTGAAAACTGAGCCTAAAAAAGATCAAAACCTTATATTACTAATGTTTCTATTAGAATCTCACAGTGCCTCAGCTCTGGGGTAGGACGAGACACGTATATACTTTCACTTAATGATTACTAAAAACAGTATTCAAAAACTTCGGCTGTTAGACAGTTATTAGCGGTTCTAGTGGAATCTCACAGTGGATCTCCTCAGTGAATTTTATGTACGGTGAGACTTACTTGAAACTTTATTTAAAAGCTAGCTATGTTACAATAATACAGAAAACAGGGATAGAGATAACATACCATGATCGTTTTCCATACTATACCGTAGATACTAAAAGGATATCTACTCAAGTTTGCCAACAAAGGCATGGATGGAATTGTAAGTTTATGTTTAGTTTGAAAATTCCTAAATACAATTAAAGGAGGATGTTAAGCTGATGCAGGCTAAAGATTTTTACAATAAAAAACTTTGGTTCCATAAATAGTTTTATCACAGGTTGTATAATTTTAATTGTAGTTCTGTGAAACACAGAATTGCCATTTGGTTAATATAAACATTTAAACATGAGATTTGCAAACTTCATTCCAATACCATTAATTCCCATAAGTACCTCTATGAAAGAGAGTAAGAACAACAAATATATTACCTTAGATAAGTGTAATGTCTTGTATGACATTACAAAGGGTTTCGAATAGTCCAGTTGTAGTATACTGGAGTTATGGGATTTAAATTTTCCAATTTCTTCCATGTGGGAAAACAGATATTATAATTTTACTACTAATGGACTATTGTTCCAGCAGCATTGCAAATCCCCCTAGGGCAAATAATTATCAAACACAACACATAATTTGCTCGGGCTATTAAACTCAAAACTGGAAACAGTGGGAAATGTGTAATTGCTTCACTGACCATCAAAACATACATATTATTATCTAAGATAATACAGATGGAAATGTTGTTTTTCAGGCGAGAATAGTAACACAAGAACACAAAAAGTCTAAAATGAGTGAACACTAAAAATCAAGATCCCTCCGTCTCCGTTCAACCTCATTATGACAATGCTGACGCAATGCCTCTAAGCATTTGAGCAATTCTATCTATATATAAAATATCAAAAACGTGCATGACGCAATGTAATTCAATTTTGAAAATATTTCGAAACTGTGTTTATCATAAAAATTAATTGCAGAATTGCACAAATAGTTTTAATAATATTTATTGGCCTTGGTAAAAGAGGTTGGACGGAGGGGTCTTGGCGTATTCTACAGCATAGGTACATATCACATATCTACCTATGTACCTAATATATAAAGTGGTACAAGATTAATAAACTTGTTCTCCTCCAGGATAATCTTATACTAGTGTCAGTACATAGATTGCAAGATTCCAGACGATGTGTTGAAGTACACAGAAGATAATAACATATAGTTCATTTTGTTCAGTTTAGAATTAGAATTGGTACAGGTATACAGATAGTACTAGTTAATATAAGTAATATTGTCTCCATGCGAAGGGAAATTTCTTCAGACAACACACTACAGTGTATTTTAAGTGTAATGATAATCGTCTACTCTGATAACAATATCTCCAGATTATTAAACACAAAGTTAAAATAATTATTGTGCAATAATTATAACATAAATCGATTGTACTATAGCAGCATCTCGTTATGTTGTGGTTGTGACTACAAAAATCGCTTAATAATATTTATTAATATGCAATCTCAAAATATTTTTCTCAAACTTTTGTCCAAACCATTTTATTTTATTTATCCAAATTGTGTATTCAGTCTTAACTCATACTTACTAGATAAAGATGTTAAATTTATAATGTAACAAGTCTGCAAGTAAAAAGCAAACAACAAGAAATACAATATGCTATATAACTCAGCTCGTCATATGTGAGGACGGGCCACTTTTTCTTGACAACAAAAAATCATGCTTGCAAAGCAACAACTTTTTTAGTTGGCAAGGTGGCTGTATATTATTGATTCTGTATAGAGTTGATTTGATAATATTTTTCAGTGGTGCAAATTTTTAAGAATGAAAAGAGTATGCAATAAGAGATTGACTAATGCCTATTATGTATTTATGTGTATAGTAGGCACTTCATAAGTATTTAATATTCAAAATACGTAATGTGCCAATGTTAAGATCATTTAAACAATAACTTCCGGTTTATTTGCCTTTGTTGTGTTTGTGTTGTGCTGATACTTAGAATTAATTTTAAGAGTCTCTGTTTAAAACTGTCGTTTTCGATGGTGTGAAACTGAAAATATTTTTAACAGTTCTGTTTATTAACTATATATATTTCCAGTTGAGTTACATAAGTTTTTCAATATTTATGTTGTTTGGTTTTAAGAAAGATATTTATTGTATTGTATTGGACGAATGACGTAGAAATACAATTTGGCTATAAGTTAAGGTAAGCAGAGTTAATTAAGTAACACTTTTCGAAAATGCCGAATTTAAATGAATTTCTTCGTGGTTTAAGAAGTTTTATCCCAGTTATCCCCTTACCGGACCAAATAATAGCCCGAACTTCTACATTTATACCATTTGTGGTAGTTGCACTTGCATCTTTTATGTATTATTTGGATTACACAGCTACGACCACTGCCGCCGCATTTCGTTTCTTGGGCTCCTCGCAAAACCTACGGGAAGATGAATTTGATTTTATTGTGGGTAAGAATTAACCAGACTCAGAGATTATGTGCAATAAAGTATATAATACTATATTCTTGTTATTCCTATGGAACATCACAATACCTTGCAAGCGCTAAAATTTATTAGTTTTTCAACGTACCTCTTCGCTTTTCTTTTTGCAGTTTTGTAGTTAATGTATTTGTAATTGCCGTATAATTAGTCCCTACCTTATATTTGTAGTAATAGATCAATATACAATATTAAGTAAATGAAAGTTTAAAATAAATATACCAAAGACTTTTAAAAATGGGTAATTATAATTATATGTTTTTAAGTTCAGAAATTCTCTTCGTCATTCCCCATCCATACATTTATTCTAACATACAAATACCAAATCTGATTACATGTTTTCTGCCTGTAAGTTGGAGGAGGATCTTCTGGAGCGGTGGTGGCTTCTAGACTTTCGGAGCAATTTCGAGTTCTTCTTCTGGAGGCGGGAGGGGACCCGAGTCCTTTGACATATATTCCGGCTTTGGCAACATTCCTTGTAAATCAACCCTTAATTGACTGGCAGTATCGCACTGAGTCACAGCAAAATGCAGGACTCGCTTACAAAAATCAGGTAGAACCTCGCCTCATAATATATGATTGTCGTACAAATGTAATAATTAAATAAATCTTTTACAGAGAATTGTCTATCCACGTGGTAAATCCCTTGGAGGAACAAGTAATACAAATTGGATGATATACATGAGAGGAAATCCAAATGATTACGACAATTGGGCGGATCATACTGGAGAAAATCGTTGGAAATACAGCAATGTTGAAAGAGTGTTCCGAAAACTTGAGGACTATCATGGAAATTGGATGGATAACGGTTAGTAAACAAGTTTCATTGAAGATGTCAGAAAATATGCGTGCAATTGGGTGAATATCAGAAACGAATCTTAATATGGTTGAATATTAAGGTGCTGCAAAATAATTCAGTTTTTGCTAATATTTGAATACACTCGAAAATACGTTTCTAGGTTTTCATGGACAGGGAGGTCCACAGCGTATCGAAAAATTGGGATTTGAATCTTTGAAAAAAGAAACTTTAGAGGCGGGTATGGAATTAGGATTTGAGACTGTTGATTTTAATGGATTGCAAAAACAAGGTCACTACACTACATACATTTTGGAATGATTCTTAATCCACACACTATTTTCATTATGTACAACTAAGTAAAATGGAGAAAAATTAGTCTGTAGATAAATGATTTAACATTTTAATCTAAAAATTTTGAAAAATAAATTCCAGGATTTTCTCCAATTGACGGAACACAAAGGCGAGGAATCCGCGCAAGTACTTACACCGGGTACATTCAACCAAATGTAGATCGACCGAATTTAAAAATTTTAAGATACGCTCTGGCCACTAAAGTATGCAAATTATTTTTAACTTTTGCTAAGAAATTATTTGCTACAATATCCAATATCTGAAATGTTTTTAAACATTGTAGATACATTTAAACGAAAGTCGTCATGCAGTTGGGGTCACATATTTTCGTCACGGATCCCTTCAGTATGCAAAAGCATCTAAGGAAGTAATTGTTTGTGCTGGAGGAATTAATTCTCCTCAACTTCTTATGTTATCAGGAATT
>JAQFYC010006813.1:0-11546 GCA_034694165.1 Tomocerus mixtus
TGGTAATACCACAAGGTCACATAAACGTGACGGAGAAAAAGACATCCACTAGAACATAGTAAACTAGAATTGCCAAATTTTTTCCTCCTTCCTACATATTATGTAATACCTAAATATGTACTGTACCTACTAGCATCCGCCGGCTGCATCCCGAATCTCACTTTGAAGAATATTTACCTTGAACATTGAATAATAGGCCTACTATCTGTATACTATTGGGAACAACTATGCTGCTCATCGGATGGCTTGCCATTGTAAGTGCAGTGTGCAGTACATCCTGAGATCGCATGGAGTAAAGCCGGCACTTATCGTCCAGGGAAATTATTCGTAAAGATACATAATTGAAGGAACTAGGTCTTAATCTTAATCTTAAACAAAATAGTTAGCGACAAGTATTTCATCTCCCATATCGCATCATGATCAAGCTGGTAAGTACCTATAAGTATTATACTATGTAAGTATAAGTATAGTATAAGATCTAAAAGTAACCATTTATGTGTTTTTTCTATTATACAAATCTAATTACTTAATTATGTACCTACACTGGTTTGTACAAGTATACTATAGTATATAAATGATGTTAACAAAACTGTATATATGTGTTTAATTTCAGATTTTGACTCTTATCGGACTTTCATTGGCGCTCATAGTGGTCTGTAATGCATTTCCCCAAAATATCTTCAATACCAACTCTTACATTGCTTCTCAACAAGGATCACAGTATGGGTACGGACAGCAGCGTCCATCAGTGGACCCCTCTGCCTATTACACCGGTGCTAATAGGGCTAAAATAGCCAGAATGCTGGCTAACTACAACTTCTAAGAAGCAACGGCAACAATATCATATATCCGTTATTAATTACATACCGCATAATTACGTAATATTGTAAAAAGCGAATAATAATAATATTATATCTCATTTTATCTAACATTTAGTACATGACAGACGAGATATTTACTATACATTATATTATATGAATTATTAGATACTTTACTATTTGAACTTGCACAGTTACGCAATAAAGTACCCCGTTAACCTTAGTATTGTAATATCATTACTTCTTATTTCGAACTAATAAAATAAAGCGACATATTTGTATATGATATTCACTAATAAATACAACCTGCTTACACGTACTTGCATACAGACAACAGAAGCATAAAAGTCTACACTATATACATAATATTTCATTCCTCATTCCTCTTCCGTTTGTTACACACAGCACGCAGATATTTATGTACTTGCACCAAGGTAAACTTAATTAAGTATGTACTTATGTTTCCTGCGTCCTATGTGTATATGTATATAGGTACAATTACGAGAGATTGTACAACTGCATCCAGGTAGACCAGAATAATACATAATACACTGTATATCATATTATATATACATGCCATTATAAAGGCTACTACAATTTAAAAAGGAGATTTTACATTAATATTATCATACTGTAGGTAATAAAAGGTACCTAACCCATGTACTATTATTGTAGAATATAGAATCTAACTATCTACAAAATCTATAGCACTATTGCACGTTATAAATCTTCTAATCTACAACAATTAATTAGGTAATCCACTGTTTGCGACAAGTTTCACTTTAATAATAATTGTTGTAGGTAAATAATTAGCCTTGATGTTATTATACTTTCAAGCCTCTGCTTTATGTTATGTGCAGACATAAACCTAAATGCTTGTATGTGTGCGTCCTATGTAGGCTAAAATTATAAATCTCCTAAGTTAACAATGCACATAATACTATTATTGCACTGTAAACTTATCATGAAGCAAATTCATAATTTTTCCCGACCATATGAAATTCATCGTCCCCTTTATTTTGCAAAAATTAAGCTTACTTTTAAGTGATATTAAGAAAGTAGTATTTGTATGCGCTAGTCATAAATACAAATCAGTTTATATAGTTGTACAAAAAATTGTACATACAGTACAGTACATAAAATGTTACCTAATTTTATACTACATAAAACGCATTGCATAGAATTTATTATCTATTATGCATACCTAAGTTAGATAAGCACGCTTTTTAGTGTTCATCTATTAACCGAACCCAAAGTGCAGTGTGAGACGAGATTTGTGAGAAAGAAGAATGTTTACCATATCCAGTTTACAGACAGACTTGTTACGCGCTGAGTTGTTTAAATCGTGACGTTGAGCGGTAGAAATGGTTCGTTTCTCGTTGTTTTTCATTTCGGCAGTTGAAAAAGGAGGTTTATTTTATATTTTTTTGTGGGCTGGCGAAGCTTGTCTTTGTCTCCACAGAATAGAGGAAGATTGGTGTTCCATGAGTTAGTTAGGAACTACATGTTTTTATTCCGAGCTGCACTACAAAGCAATCCGTGGACAATTTCCAGAAATTTCACAATGTCAGCTGCAAAAGCAACTACTATCGTCGTTGAGGGGAACATCGGAAGTGGAAAGACAACATTTTTGAAACATTTCAAAAAGTTCCCTGAAGTTTCCGTGCTTGACGAACCGATCGCACAGTGGAGAAATGTCCATGGACATAATTTATTGGTATGATCGGTTTCCACACTTACTTGTGGAAAGCTAATTTTGAACTTACAGAACACTAAATGGTTAAAATTGTGTTTAAATAATTTTAGTAAAAGCTATATGAAAATATGTGTGTAAATGTTTTAGGATTTGATGTACAAGGACCCGCATAAATGGACTTTCGCATTCCAGTCTTACGTTCAGTTGACGATGTTGGATCTGCATACGAAACCTGTTGTAAAACCAATTAAAATGATGGAGAGATCTATCTTCAGTGCTAGGTTGGTGTCCGAATATTCTCATTCTATTTTTGGAACACGCATAAACAACAAAAATTGATTTAATAATGTGTATTACATGATGCAGGTACTGTTTTGTGAACAATTTGAAAGAAAACGGGCTAATGAAAGATGCTGAGTTTACAGTTTTGGATGAGTGGTTCGAATTTCTCCGTGAAAAGGTGCCAATGCAAGTTGATCTGATAGGTACGTACATCAGCGTATTTTTTTTACTGAATTAAGGAGCATTAAGAAAGAAGGGTGAATCTGAATGTTGATAAAGTTCCAATTAGATAGAAATTCCCTTTGAAATTAAGGGATTATCTCCCAAAGTAAAGAGAGTGTGGGTGTCACTTCCCTAGGCAAAATTACTAATCCTTTTCTGCAAATGACTTTCTATCTCCAGTGAAAGCTAACTTTCTCCGTAATACTGTACTAAGGTCAATTTGGTTTTGCTCTGTTTGTGTTGCTGATTGCTATCCATTATCCATAGTTTGAAAATTGACTTGTTGGTTGTACATAATTTACATATAATTTCTGAGTATTATTTTTGTATATTTAGTATATCTTCGAACTGATCCTGAGGTTGCATATCAACGAATCTGCCAGCGAGGTCGCTCGGAAGAAAATGCTATTACCCTGGACTACTTAAAAAGCATTCACAATTTGCATGAAGACTGGCTTTACGGCAAGAAGTACTTCCTTCCTGCACCGGTAATTGTAAATTAAATAAAAACTTTTTGTTGGTTTGTTTATTTGAATGATTTATATATTTTGTGAACAAAGGTGGTCACCATCGATGCAAACCGAACCTTGTCCGAAATGACGACTGATTACAACAAATGTGAGGAAAGAATTTTCAGCAGGGCGGCTATGGCAAACTGCCAAGGATGATTAAAACAGAGTATGTGGAGTAGCCTTGCTAGCACTTAACACTTAACGTAGAATTATTTAGTTTGGTTAAGTTAGAATTGAAAGATTAGCCTAAGGTAAATTAAAAATCAAGAACAATTTCGACTAGTATTGTTTAGTATTAAAATAACATTTATGTAGGAATAGCAGAAATTACCAAAGGAATACTTGGGATATATTAAGTTTGATGACTGAGCATATATAGCACACTAGGTATCCACTGTTAATAAAGTAGCTGTTTGTATTCAAAAAATTTATGTATGGTAAAAAGACTAAGTGTTGAATGTCAATTCCCTATTTCAACTGCATACCACATACCAGACCAGTTATAATATATAACTACAATTTTTTTGAAAAGATATACGACTTTATATGGGGCTAGTCCTCTCGTGGTTTATAACAATACTAAGAACAAAATAGTCACAATCGCAATAGTTACATGACAAGACAATTAATGCAGGTTTAAAAAGTTCATGCTATTTTTGCACGGACATCAATTGGTAAAATAAAATCTATTTGTATGTACAACTTGGATAGATTTAGAAGCAGATAAGATAACGTTAATAAGTATGCAATTGAATATGAAGTCATAAACAATGTGTAAATATACAGTATTAAAAAGTTAAGTATAGTACACAGTACACTTGGTTGAGAATCAAACTAAACTTTACACAGAGGCTTGAGTGAGTACTTCTGGTTTCAGGGTTTCATTTCACTGAGCCTTCCTTGAAACTAGAAGATCTCTTAACTAAACTACGTCAACTATTTGTAAGTTGTAACTTAACTTTCTACTTTGTTATTTAGTAATTAATTACGAAGGCAGTAGTAATATTTTGAGAAAAGTGTATTGTATGGAAATATATAATACCTGTGTGTATGTTGTAATTTATATTACGGAGTAACATTCGATAATTCTGATATAAGAGTAGAATACAGACGTAGAATTGAATTAGTTTGTTATGATAAGTTAAACAGATCTCTGTCACATTAAACATAATGATTCTCATTACAATCTAAAACCTTTTTAAATTTTTTTTATAATCACTTAAAAAATCTCTCAGGCTAACAACACTTATTAGGTGAATCAAAATCAGCAGCCATCATTTGCATTTATTATTTGTACATTGATACTTAAAAATGTATTATTTATTATTGCTAATCTGTATTACTATTTTAACTAAAGTACACTACTGATTGTACTCAATTATTATAAGGACATAGTGTAATTAGCGTTTGTTATACTTAAATCAATAAAATCAATTAAAAAATATTATACAGTTTAATGATATATATTTTCATCATGAAATCAGCAGTAGTGTGTATGTGTTACTTATAAACTTTAATCTTGGATAAGGTGCCTTTTCCAGCATCAAGACAGACTTGTTCTCCTGTTAACAAATCATGAAACACACAATTTTCAGAAATGTTTCTATCGTAATGTCAATAATAAAAATATGTTCTGCTCACCACTTTTAAATATTTTAGTTGCATTGGTAGCGCCCACTATACACGGTAGGCCATATTCTCTTGCAACGACAGCCCCTATGGGGGATAAATTGACAAGATTACAATACATAATGTAAATAGTTTAAGTATGTATTTTGTCCTGTGTTTTATTACCATGAGAAATCAGACCACCTAATTCTGTAACCACTCCCCCTAGTAGTGGAAAAAATGGCGACCATGCTATATCAGTTGCATGGCAAACTAGAATATCTCCGGGTTTCAAAATTTCTGACGCTTCTTCTACAGTGTGACAAACTTTTGCAGTCCCCTGAGCCTTTCCAGAGCTCACAGGGGTTGCTGTAATAGTGTCCACTATCTCCACCTCAATGTCATCATCGATCTTCAATTTGCATTAAAAATTAGTGCTACTATTCATTTCATGTGCTGGCTCATTATTTAAAAAATAACTGTTAAGAATATTTTACGCAAGTAAGGTGACAAGTGTCTTACCGGCTCTGGGTATCCTTGTATAACTTCAGAGTACTTATCTTTGTACATGACTGGATAAAGTTTGCGCCGCTTCATTGCTCTGTCATTCGAAACAATAATTTGTGTTATGCAGTCGCAAGATTGCGTAATATCATTATTTTTTATATTTTTTAGTTTAGTAGAGTTTTACTTGTAGAGAATTCTGGAAGAGCTTGGCTCTTTGCGTATCAGTTGTCCAATTTCAGGGTGGGTAAGGTAGATTATGGTATCATCATCTGGAATGAGTTTCTCCTGGACCATAAGCTCGGCCAATCTAAAATAAGCTTTCCTTATTTGGTCCCCTGTTTTTACCAGTAGGGATTTAGTTCTTTCTCTATTCATAACTGAATTACGAAAGGAAGGCAGCAAAAACTTCAGTAAGCGTCTGAAATAGTATAAAATTAGTTATTGTTAATTCATAGATGATAAAACATAATATGTAACATATGAACTACTTAATTACAGTTACCCACCTGGCGACGTTTGTTAGGGGGCTCTTCAAGGAGTTTAGAAGTTCATCATCATCAGTAAATGCTTGATTCTTTGCAGGTGCCGTCCATGAATCCTTATGGAGTAATTTATTTCGCACGATGTTCTTCAATAGAACTATTAGAGGTGTGGGATCTGTTTGCCATGATTTCATTCCAATGTCCAACTATGTAAATATTAAAAACTAATCAAGGATTTTTATTGCAGTACATTATACTCAGGATGGTTAGTATAAAAGAACGTATAAAAGTATGCAACCCAACTCGATTGTTGCTTTCTCTTTTAAAAAAAAATACAATTTAAAGCTTTCTCTTTTTATATCGAAATACAATTTGAAGCTTTTACAACTACTATCACTTTAAGTCCATATTTTCCTGACACTGTTTTCCTGATTATGTCTGCAAGCGAAATTCTTCTAAGTTTTGAGATGCCTATTAAGCCAGGATACATTTCTGTTGTAGTAATGAAAGTTTCCTTACTTCTGCCACACTACGATGACCATGTTTGTCGAAAAACTTTTCTAATGCTGCATGTAGAACATCTTGTTTCGTTATCCATTCCACTGCTATTGTTGTATTGGTACTTTCTATAAACTTCTCAATGTTTTCCCCATGATTCACGATTTTATCTGCCAGCTCTTGTATAGCAGTAGGCATATCTGCAGATTCTACATCAGATTTTGCTGCCAAAAGTTTAGACAAATCTTCGTACAATAGATGATCCCAGTCTTCCACTGAAAGAGAGACGGCATATATATACCATTATATTGTTCTGATATTTGTATCTCGCGATCTAATACCCAAATTAGTTTCTCATTGGAGTTTTATTAATTTGCACCCCCCTGGGAGAAAGTTCACCCTGCTCGGAATTTGCACCCCCCTGCGTTTTTTACCTAACCTAACGTAACACAATCGAACAGGGGGTGCAAATTTCTAGCAGGGTGAACTTTCTCCCAGGAGGGTGCAAATTAATAAGTGCCTTCTCATTGCTCAATATTAAAAATGTAGTTACTTTTATCTAAAATCTAAACTACTATCAATCAATTACCTTTTCGACCTCCGGATAAAATTAATAACCCGAATATGTGAATCGCACTGCTGTTTTCAGACATGTTCGAGTGGAAATACATCATCTAAAAATTATTTGTCTCATAAGTTATAAATTCGCGTTTAAAATTGCCAATTATGAGTCACTCTCGAGTGGATACAGGAGTAAGTGTAAAAGCGCTTTCTCTAAACAAATCTATTAAATGTATCCAAATCTACATATATGTATGAGACTTTGCAAGTGTTCCTTGTGGACTTCTATTTTAGGGGCACACGTATACACAAAGCATCTCATATATAACGCAATGCATCATGTATTTTCTACATCAAATAATTATAAGTGGAAAGTATATCTAAACTTTCTCCTATGCCTTCTCACGAGTGACTCATATGCATTATCATTAAGCATATAGAGTAATTAAGGTACAAAAAAGCAAGAACAAACTTACGTGGTACAATTCAATTATTTCTTCATTGATTCTTTTATACAGACTTCTGAAGTCGCCAAAAGTGTTACCATAACCAAAATGATACTTAGCGTACTTCTCATTAGCCATCGTCATTTTGCTTTTACTTTGCATTAATCCCTAGATCGTTAAAAAGTCAATTAATGCCAATTCCATGCTTTCACTATTCTACGTTTTGACTTTAATTCTTTCTAATATCTACTACAAGTTAAGAGCTCACTTTCACTATCGCACACTTCATATAAACTTATTAACATCGATTTGTCCAATTGCCTGACAACATTGGAGAAAGTAAATAATATACATAGCGTACAGAGATAAACATTTTAGTTAATACGAGGGACCAAGGCACAGTGCTGGAAGTGAAAGCATAATAATCCACATTTTATTGCGGCCCTCACAATATACATACCTATGTAGGTAATCTAAGTGATTCATTAGTTAGTGCTAACAAACGAAAATGTTAATAAACACTTACCTTGATTGCCAAAATAAAATTTTTCAGTTTACTTCCGCCTGTGGCCACACCATGTCGTTTAAGTGCCGTGTTAAAAGTTATCTCGTCAATAGATTTGTGCCCCATTACAGATAAATCAACGCAGACGAGATCAGGAGTTATTTCTTTGCTTAAATTTCGGTACAAGATAGAGATCATATTAAGCAAAATTCGTTGTTGAGTACAAGCTAATCTCCGCATACTATGCGGGGTGACCAAATCCCCACTCCGTTTGAAAAATTGATCCTGAATGACTATATCCAAAAGTCTGGCAGTGAGTCCTACTGACAGAGGGGTCATAGTATTTGGCATCACCTCCCTTAAACAGATTGGTTGAATGTTGTATTATTTCTTAGTACTAATGTCAATGCAGTTTTAGTTAAATGGCTACACTACTAGATATTGCTATTTAAGTACATGATTTGTAAATGTATGTATTTAAGTAAGTACCCTGTGTTGGCTGTAGTATAGCAATCAAGTGGAGATCGTATAGAACTGTCGAATTCATGTCTCAACTCAAAATCTGTCCAAGAATCCAAAGATGTTATAGCACGACATTGAAGGATGACGATTTCATTGTTCTGGAATTACATTATTAGCCCATTAGTGGTAACCTAAATATATTTACGTATATATATTATAAAGGTACTCCTAGTTTCTAGTAACGTACCTGGCCGATGGCCCACTCTATATCAACGGGTTTTAGCTGACCTAATACTGTTTCTATTTCCAGAGCGATGCTCCCCAACTTAAGACATTGGTCATCGTTTAAGCAATAACTTTCTGAGTCACTTTCAGACACAGAGACTTCTTCGGTATTCTTTCCGCTAGAGTTAAGAACAATTTTGGTTTTCTTTTTTCCTAAACTTTTCTTTCCGATTTTTAAATCTTGTCCATTCATACTTAATTTATGCGACTTTCTTGATCGTAGTACTGTGATGGTATCTGGATCAGTTGAGGCAGAAACTACACTCTGAGAAATATATGATCATAGTAATAATTAAATATCTGACGATATATTGTATTAACACTCTCTCTAACATAAATTGCGTAAATGACCAAGTTATGCAAATGTTTTTCAAAGCCTTACCTCTCCCAACCCAAAGTTGGCTGTAATAAGCAGTTCAAATGGGCTGCCGGATATAGGGTCCGCAGTGAACAGGACACCGGCTGCAGAAGCATTCACCATTTCCTGAATGACGACCCCCATCTCGCTTACAGCTGGTTGACCATGATTTCTTTCAATAACAAAATCATCGTCACATTAAAATGCGTAAAAAGAATAGTAAAATATTATTCCAATAATTTGTACATACAGGCGATAGCGAACTGATTGAGGAGTAAATAGGGATGCCCAGCAGTCAACAATTTTCTTAGGAACATTTTCGTCATCCACTCCCAAGAAAGTCTCATTTTGACCAGCACAAGACAGATCAGAAGCGTCCTCCAATGTACCCGACGATCTTACAGCAAATCTTACGTCGCCACCATTATTTCCAAATATTTTTCCTAACCATTCTTTCACCAGAACAGATATTTCCTTCTCCGCATCACTTGATTTTATGAAATCTATAACCCTGGATGGAAACAAAGCAATTGCAACTAGTTAAAAGATACTTATACTGTGAATTTTCAGCAATTCTACATACTAGCCCATTGATCTCAAAGTTTAATTAGCAGTACAATGAGCAAACGTTTGCACACTTAGCTTTTAGTGCATGTTTTCGTTTACTTCTCATAATTGCATCTTATACGTTGAAAGTCCAATAAAGGGAAAGTATCGCTATCGCTTTACTTTTAATGTTTTTACTTTGCACACAATATCCAACATCTTATTAATGTATAGTATATATTGTTAAATCTACTGAATGAGTGTGTCTGAGAACAAAAGCACATAATGACAGCAACTGAAATTAACGTAGAAGAGAAGGGAAAGATAAGCTTCATTATTGTGAAAGAGCAACAAGATTACAATTGTTTATCTTTCACATAATAAATGCATACACAGTAGAAATGTCCAAACCATTCCTATTCCTGGTTTATCAACTTTCCATTACATTATGTCAGCGAAATGGGGCCATTGTGTTTTTTGCCTACGTCATCTCACTTAAAATATTACAATAAGGGTCAGGGTCTAAAGTACTTCTATTAAAATGCATTTTGGTACTTACTCATTACATACATCGTCCAGTTTACATCCCTGTTTGGCAAACAAAGTTGATAAATGTTGTAGATCTACAGATTTGCGGAAAAGTTGGGTTGTTACACAGAATCCTTTAGCAGTTTTGAACTGTTAGCACAGATACGAGAAAAAATAGAGATTGTTAAAATATTAATCAATCGATTTTTAGAACGAGATTTTCGTTACAAATTAATGGACTACCTCTGAGAATCTTTTTCCAAGCGAAGCTAAGTGAGCTAAAGATGCCCCTTTGCCACCAACAAGGGCAACATTTTTACAATAATCAGAATTTAGGCCTATAGCTAGTAACCCTATGTCGGTTTCAGCTCCCTTGTGATAAGATTTCTCCGTTTGAAGTTGATAGGGCTCTGACATGCTATTCATACCGACACCCATAATATCTCCCATTGCTACATCATTACAATTGGTGGGCATCATGCTGTTTGACTTCCTGAGAAGAATTCCCGTTCCACTCTCTCCGTTTATGGTCAATTTCAGCTGCACTATTTCCAAGTTGGGGAACTTTGTGTAGTCCACAGCAGGCCAGATTTCAACCCTGTAGGTTACTTCGTCATCTAAACATTCATTTATTGCATACTATTAGGGCAACAATGCAATATAATGCGCCACGTTCCAGAACCTTGAGTAGCAGCTAGATTTTATACAACATATTTCTTAACTAAAGGCTCACCATTAAATGAGATTAGTTTGGGTATAGACGAGTTTCTTAAAAATTGATCTGCGGATCCATCGATAGTTAAAATATTTTTGACAAAGAATGAAGATTTCATAACGTAGCCGTCTGTCCATCCATCTGAAATATAAAGCAGAGATATGTTTCAAAGTTTCAACTGCGGTGCATAAGAATTGGTGCATCAGATTAAACTTCAAAATAAGTCTACAACTTTGTCTTAAAACACTTACTGATAGAAGATACAGGAAATTGTTACTCGCTTCGCTATATTAATATAGAACTTGGAGGAGATATCTAATCCTAAATTAAATTGCTTATTACTACACTTTAGCTTCATGAGACACTTTTATAGTTTCCCTGTGAATTCTAAATTACACATAATATGCTACAAGGCACGCACAAGGTAAGTGCATATAAAAAATGGAGAGATTCTCCTTTTTGCTGGGCCACCTATTTTTCTCATTAAATGTTTTTCTTTATTTCCAAATCCAAAC
>JAQFYC010006814.1:0-11541 GCA_034694165.1 Tomocerus mixtus
AGTACACAATCCAGGGCACAATTTTTATCACTAAATACTATTTACAAGTGGAACATATCTAAATTACACCCATTACATTATTTTTGGTTGCATTATGCCTGCAGCACCCATTTAGAAGAGTTTTTTTTAAACAACATGATCTACAATTATATTAACGATAAGGATGACAGTAAGGTAATCCATTTGGTTTTTATTTTATTTGTAGTTCGGGAAACTCCTTTAGCTTTAAGTTAATTATAAATATTACATAGAAAGCTTTGTCCACTGCTGACTACACCATTACTAAAAAGGAGGTGTCTGAAATACGTGTAGTGATTAGTGTTTTTAGGAAACACAGATCAAAGAAAAAATCTGTAACAAATATATGTAATAGTTATTTATGATGATAGTTTGCATCAGCTTTTCTTTTCCGTTATAATTTGTCAATTGGCATTTAGGCTCATATATAACAATTTGCAAAGCAACACTTAGACTTTACCATTTACATAAAGATATTTGCATAAGGCATAAGTTGAATATATCTTTTTTACGTATGTAAATTGATTTATGTGTTCGTAGGTAAACTAGCGTTAGTAAAACTAAATGAATGAACACATAAACATAAAACATGTCTAAGATAGCGATAATATATTTGAAGACTTTAACCAAGGCAAGGCAAGGGCAGTATGTCGTATCGTCATATGAAATGGACTTGTTGGATGGATAAAGGTAATAGGTACGCGTAGTTACATTTGAAGAGCTGCATTTTCAATATGTTGGTGATAATGATTAATTGAATCGCGATTGAAAAAGAGTCCTTGAAGCCAAGGAGAACAAGAAACCAAGGGAGATCCAAATTTCTTTCACCTATTGATCACTTTATATGATTTTGCTCTGAGAGACACACCCTTTGGTTTATGTATTTAAACAGTCGCAACAAAACGAGCCAAATCTACACACATACAAATACCATAGACAAATTACATATATTTACATATGAATGCATAGCTTTAGCACTCGGGTGCTGCAATTTTTATTCATTTCTGTTTCATTGGACTAAATATTAGGCACATGCTTAACTAACAAGTGTACTTATCATTCCTACATACCAAACCACTGCTATTTAGCTTGTTGAGAGAGCATAATTTACTAATTGTCAGTTTATGTGTACCCAGACTAATTGCGAGTAAATTATATACTTACCTATCTGCACAGAAAAACTCAAAGGCTGACATACAGGACGTTTATTACTATTGGTGGCATGGCAAGTAAATAAAATGTAGCTACAACTTAAACTATCAGTACTGAGTACTGCCAAACTTGTCTGCTATGAACACCTACTTAAAACAATAATTTTTAATTATTCAATATTATCAATATGCTGAAGAGGAAAAAAATTGCAAAAAATTAAACATTTCAACAACATGATTTATAAGCCTTTTCTAAGGTAAGGATGAAAACTGATATGTTGTTTAGTGTCTGCTTTGAAGTTTTGCTATAATGATTTCAATGTGAAGATATCCCAAAGGTAAGATCTACAAAATAGCAGAATTCCATGTAAAACAAGCTCGGCACAATTACATTTTCATGTAAGCCACATATTTGGATTGGAATGATTTTGGGTGAAGGAATTAACTAGCTTTTAGCCACGTTAATGTTATTATTTAGCTGATATCTGTATTTGTACTGAAAGTGTTCAACATTGATTGCTTGTTAGTTTCTGCGGAAATGATTTGGTTGATATTAAATAGGTGTGTTTATGTGTGAGTGGATTAGCTTTCATCTCCTCGCAACTTTGACTTTGGCTTGTTTAAGTGTAAAAGCGAGGATTTAATTACCTGTGTATTTTGGCTAGAGCACAAAATGCAATATTATGGATATCCTAGTTGAGATGAGTTGTAGTTGTAGTGTAAGGATTGAAAATTGGAATGGAAACATGTCTCATTCGAAAAGATTTCTCTTTACGATATAACAACGTCGAAGTTGAAGGGAGAAGTTGATCGCTATATTATAAGTACTAACACACCTATCCACTTTTATAAGCTTCGTGTACCTAACACACCTTTACTCTATATTGCCCATAGACCATATCATACGAATTCTAGCCTTGCCTTTCCTTGGCACTAGTTCCTTACATATATATATACACTTTACTTTACTTACATTTTCAAAGATATCAACATACACATCCTTACATTCGATTCCTATCCTAAATACTTAAATCCCAAACGAAAGGTTTCTCATTTTCAGTGACATACATATTGTACTAACAGAAGAAGAGATATCTAAATCAATATTGAAACTTTTTCTTGTTCTTGAGAGTTGTGGTATGGATGAATAGTTAAATAGTATTGTTAAATAGTGTATAAATATTTTCTACAGTATACTTATGTTTAAATTAATATTAACTTTGGCTAGGATGAGTTGTTAAGTACTGATACAACTGCAATTTATAGTATTAATAGAATTTAAACAAAATGAATGGGTAACCAAAAACCATGTAAAGTTAATATTGACTATAATAGAAGCATTCCACTTAAACTAATGTCAGACGACTACTAACTACATAGTTCTAGTTATCGTGGCCTGGCAAAGCACTTTAATGTGGTTCTAGTTCTGACTTTTGACGATGAAGATGAGTAGGTACATAATATTAGTTTTATTACTACATTACATTACTATATTGTATCTGTATTTATATGTAACAGTAGGTGATGTTCACTCAGGGTGAGTAGTGAGTAGCAAACTGGCTTGGCTTTGGCTTTTAAGGATGGCTGATTTGATTTTCTACGAAGGCCACACCACAATGAGAGCAAAGTGTATTACAGAGCGTGTAATTCTCCTGGCTGCGTATAACGCAAGCAAACATCCAACTTAATCACAGAACAATAGCGTTCATGTGCATTTTCATGCTACATCAGATTACATTTACAAGATGTCAAATGAAACACATTCGTCTTAGTTGTATACAATGGGAAAAGTAAACTTACTTACTTGAGTTGAGATTGAGATTCCATTCCTTCCAATACAGCAGTTACACTAACAACCTAGAACAGAAAGATAGACGGTTCAATGGATATCTCACTCACTCTAAATACTAAATTGCAATTCTACATACATATTAAATAAATATATCTACTACTTCACTTTACTTTATCAGGCCAGACCAGCAGACCACTCGCACTCTCCTCTTCTGTGTACAGTGTATGTACTATGTAGTAGTAAATGTGTTGTATTGTATTTGTACCAATATTACTACAAGTGCATTATTGTTAGTATTAATGCAAACATAATACAATACAAATATATAACATGAGTTCACTGTCAGTAAGCATACAAATGCAAAGGTACATTTTGTACTACCTTGAGAAGGGAGAGTGCTTTCTGTTTCATTTACTTGTATTCTTCTTACTAGACATTTTGTATACCCTGGATTGGAATATTAGTAACTACATATTTAAGTAACCCTTTGACAATCAGATTCTCATTTTTTACTTATTACGTCTTTGGCCTTTCAATACTTGTGGAAAGAGGATTTCTGAAATTTGAAGATTATTTAGTAAAGACGGAATTCACTCGATTTTGTGGTTATGCATTCCACAGTTTTAGAGCCATATGGTTAAAGGATAGGGTAATTGATATATATAGGTAGTAACGCCATGCTTATGTCAGATATTTGAGGTAAACTAAATGTGATGTGATGTAATGTGATGGCACTGGCCAAGGGAAGGATGATAGGCAGGCATGCACGATTGTTTGATTTTGATTAAGCAAAACAGCAGCCGAATAATGTAAATTATTCAGCTTTGCTCAATAGTAGTAAAATGAACGATGAAACATGTGCTCTATGCAATTGCAGATGATACTCCTAATTCTGTGAAGAAAAAAGTTATTGTGGAATACACACTACCTTTATTTACTTTCATATATTATACTTTCAGGATCTTAGGATACTAACACGAATGCCTACTGCCTACTAACAATACTGAACTGTACAAATCAAATGTAGGTAAGAGACCTGAGAAATATGCATACTACATAAGTACATAACCATATAACATAACCGACTAACGATAAGGAACAACTACCTGCTTCTTTTATTAATGCAACATACTACATATAAAAGGTAAATTGCGAACAAAACAATAAATTGCTGAGGGAGTTATAGCCTGACATGCTCATATATATGCACATACCATTATCTCCTAATATAGAGTAACGTACAATAAAAAAGAGCTAAATATCTTACCACTTGCCATATGCTAATGTAGATGCAATCCTAATCGTAGTAGAAATATGCAACACTCACCTAGAAATATACATAATAATAAGAAAGAGTTTCACACAATCATACATACACACTATTTATTATTGAGTGGCATGTCTTGGTTTGGCCTGGCCTGGCCTGAATTTTGTGCTAACCTTTCCCCTTGCAGCTAAATATCGTCAGATATATTAATTATAATTTATAATTACAAATGTTGCTACAGAAAATGTTGTCAATCGAAATCGGCAATTAAGTCCTTCATATTATATCAGCATATATAAGTGAACGGGCACAAGAAATGTCCTGAGGTAAGAAAAATTGATACACGATACAATAATAACCAATAAAGGTGTAATCTCCAATATGTTTTGTATGAAATATTCTAGACAATTGCTACCACACAAGTTCCCACTTCTATTACCTCAGCAGCAACAACATTCTACTCAATTTGCAACTGGACTATTTAGTAAAACGTAATATTTATTATATCATTCACAATAATTTAACATCCCATTTGAAAACTGCATTTGCATTTTTCGTACTACATAGAGTGCCTCGTATAAAATATTATTATATTAAATATGAGATGTCTAATGCTGTTCAGTAGTATGTTATGCTGCATACATTAAATTATGATGAGGTTTTGCTTGGGTTTACTCGAGATGAGAATCCAAACTAAGAGATAGCGATGCCATAATATGAGCATAAAAGACTATTATAATTTTGCCATTAAAATTATACAAGAACAGGACAGCGCAGCATTCGAGAATTCGAGCGACCTTCTCTTTCTCGCTTTTATAACGGATCTTTGTTTCAATGCACAGCACATGTTCTAGAATGAAACGTGTACCTACTTAATTGCAGGTACTTATGTGTTAAGAGTATGTGTTCATAATCTATGTATGTATGTTATGTGCATTGCATATTATTATACTACATTAAATACTTGCCATTTGCCTACAGCAGGTTTATTTAGCTTAAGCTGAATGCGTTCATAAACCTAATATACATAAATAAATAGACAACAACGTTATTTAATGTTATACTACTTACCTACACTTAATGTGTTTATCTACAGATATGGTTACCTACATTACTTTTAGACTTAAGTGAAGATACAAGCTCTTGTCTTTCCTTCCATGTCTTATATTATGCTACAAACTGAACTTTGAACTACATAATTCGTTTTTTGCAGCTCTTATCCTTTCTTGCTTTCTTATATTATCTATAACTATTTTATAATTTATACTCTCTTTATGCATTTTATACTCATGCGTTGATAATAGTATGTACACAGAATACTGTTATATATACTAGGATAAAAACTCGCTTCTACTATTTACTACACAGACAGAAAGATCATAAATGAATATTTTTTTCCCAAGTCATAAGTGCTAGAGCTAGAAAATCATTCTTGTTGTTGCTAATAATAAGTATTATAGACGACTCAATTAAATTAATTTCTTAGAATCCTATAATAATCCTGACCTGGTCTGCTATTTACTCTGTGAAAAACACACATCATGGCAACATAATTTCATTACAATCGATTAACTTGCATTTAGAAGTTACATGACCAGTGCTTATCAATTTAAATAATATTTATATATTACTTGCTAATATTATACATGATGTAAATTATAAATATTTGCATTCAATTAGATACAAAGAGAGATCTCATGAATGTAATAATATATATTACATGTAATTTTCACATATCTGTCTAGTTTCCTATGAAAAGCAATCATCTCTTTCGTTTTGCCTTTCAAATTAAATTAAAAGTATGTACATTTTTCTATATTTGCTATTATAGTGTGTTGTTTTTATTCCACAAATATTTATCTCCTAAATAGAAATTACATATTATGCATTAAATACTTTTTACAATCTATATACTTATAGTAAATAACTTGCATACGAGCAAAGTAGTTCAGTCACTTTTACAAAATGCAGATGGAAACAAAGATTGAATTAAGGTATAGGATATTGCATTGCAACATGCCGGTACTTTATTTTATATAAATTCTCTCCAATTTTTCTGCTTTTCCAACAATGTCTCTTTAATCCAATTGTTTGCACAGCATTCAAAATATTACTCTTAAAGAGTTACTAACTATTAAGCATGTAAAATTGCGCTTAAAAATTAAATAAGAACCAAAAAATGTACATACAAGATATATTTTATAATCCTGCTAGTACAAAAAATAGAGAAAGATTTAATTACATAGTGCTGTGTAATATATTAAAAAGTTTTGCTGAATTCCGCCCAACTCTCACTAATAAAGAGACTTTGCATTTCAATTTGCATGGCAATCCGCTTTAGTTGCTTCTAGCTAAGAAGATGACGATTTCGACCATGCCATGCTAGCAACAAATAAATATGAAGATGAGAGAACACCAAAATATACGTTTACTTTTGTACATGAGTATCTACTTCATTTCATTTCATACTTAGTATGTAAATACATTGACACAATAATCAACAGAATAATATTATGAATTTTAATTTGTAAGTGTAGCTATTAGTATGTGGGTTTCGAGTGGAGATGAATTAGATGCTTGGACGACTGAGGCAATACTCATATTAATTGCTCCTAATTAGACATCATTTTCTCTTCGTCATTAGTGGCACATTAGATTGCCGGACCACTCGAGGCTAGTTTTGTTAACTTTGGCTGCACAATATAGCAAAGATTGAACATTTATGTGAATTGGCTGCCTATTAATACATATTTCTCTCATAATGAAAGGTACGTGAATTCTGTGTGCACTGTTATATTACGTATGCATAAAAAATGCATACGTAATACTTGAATGTATTTTATTTACAAATAGCTTCGAGTATGATAGAATTGCTAATTTACTGCGAGTGATGTGATAAACATTTCATGTTGAAGCGAAGCAAGTAAAATGCAATGTAGATTTAAAAGAATTGTTGCAAATCCAAATGCAAATGCCTTGATCTAAATGTGAGTTGAGAATCAATAGTTTAATAGTATAAGTGTATTCAAAATATAAGTACCAACTTATTTAGTAAGTAATATTCTACCTTAAATGTAATGTAACATAACATCCTGCAATTGCAAATTGCAATGTAATTCACTCAGACAGGCAAGACAAGACAGACAGAATCAAAAATG
Organism: Tomocerus mixtus; assembly: GCA_034694165.1. Classification (NCBI taxonomy): domain Eukaryota; kingdom Metazoa; phylum Arthropoda; class Collembola; order Entomobryomorpha; family Tomoceridae; genus Tomocerus; species Tomocerus mixtus. Next base: position 7,387 of record JAQFYC010006814.1, read on the forward strand.
ACTTAACAAAATATCTGAGCTAACTAAACTAACGAAAAGTAACATAACATAACATAACATAACTACTTATCTAGGTACTAATAATATACAAATGAAAAACGAGAGGTTCTCTATTGTAATTTTGTGGTCTTATGAATAAAAATATTACATTATAATATAATAGTATGCATGTAATCTACTGTACTATAGTATTGATGATAGGAACCCTTTCTCTTTTCATTGTGTTCAAGTGGGCAAACTTTCTGGTGAGCGAGTTGAGTCGAGTCAAATCCAACTGCAACTGCCCACTCTTCACATTCCATCCTCATTTGTAAATATAACTACTTCAAAGATATAATTTTTACTCCTCTCCGCATCAAGATGACAGGCAGCAGCAGGCGACCAATGAGCTACATACATTTACATTAACAATAATAACTTTGCCTGAAAGATAGGTACCTTAGCTACTACTAGGGAACATGGTACTGTTATTATATCACATAATATATATTATATTATAATTATAATAATTGTTGGCTAGTTTATATAGTTTAATGTACCTACTTAATCATACTATAAAAAGTATTATTATAAGTATATCTAGTTTGAGACCTGTACTTTACATGTGAATAAGTAAAAAATTACAAAGAATGCACACCATACCATACCATACCACCGTAGATCTTAACGCCTAAACTTAATCGCTACCTGATCCATGATGCATATCATTATATTTTGTAGTGTATGACTTGCCTAAGGAAAGAAGCAACAATAAGACCATTAGATACTCATTGTCAATATTTTAAAGCATAGAAATAAAGATTTCATTCCTACGAATACTATGTATTATCTAACCCTATACTTATTTACTTATGCAAATAACTTTGTGGAAAATTTCCGACAATTTTACTAGCTGATATATACTAAGATACGTATAATTGCATTTATTCTTTGCTAAGGAACCGTACAGATATACATGCATATTTCGATAATAATACCTTTAGACATTTAATATTTTTTATTATATTATTATAAGGTATAAGTCATGCACTTATTTAGTTGTAATTGTAATTCATGCAATGCACCACGCAGCTTACTTTTAGTTATCTGCAATACTGTTAACTAACTATAATAAATACAATAAAAATATAATAATACTGCACTGGACTGCTATTCACATCATGCGAAAAGAAAATGAAGGAAGGATAAAAAGGTGATCTGATCGACAGATGATTAGACAAAAGTCTGCAAAATCCTATTCTCGGTAGTCGGTAGCTAAATACATGCATACAGCATTCATAAATGGAGATTTGCATCAGTTCAACTTCAATTCTGTCGCTCTGTTCTGAAAGAACAAAAACGAAGCAAGAAGAACAGAACAGAACACAATCTACAATTAACAGGGTATCAATCAAATTCACAACTAAATAAACAAAAACGATACCTGTTGTAAATATGTAGAGATAAGTATTATTAGCTAATAGTGAATCCTGCTGCCATGCCATGCCATGTCTCTTAAATAACAATACAATCACTCAGGAGCAGATCATATCACTTTTAAAAAATACTAATACAGCTATAGATGGATAAAGGTAAAGTAAATCCCACTAGAAGCTTTAAGATATAAGATAAGAATGGCTTTGCTGTTATGCATTTACTTCTATGTATTTGCTTTGGTTTTTTATACTAAGGTGTCTTGTCTTGTCTTGTCTTGTCGGTTCGGCAGGTAAGTAAATAAACAACAATGCTTTAATGTGTATTTAAAATTATGTAAAAGGCTACAGAGATAATTAATATTATGCTAAGAAGGCAGGCCAGGCCTGGCCAGGCAGCGGAGCAGGAGTGACGCTTTTAACGCTACAAAAATCTCCCAGCCTTTGTGTCATGCAAACACTGAGCTTAAAATTGCTTTGCGAAAAAACAACAATATCTTCACTAAATTGCACTTACTGATTGCTAACTCCTTATTGTACAGTAAAGGCGAATATAAATCTCTATCTACGTATATTAGCCATTGGGTTCGCATTGATATACCTTTACCTGCCTTAAAATGAAACGATAAGATCGACGAGACTGAGACGAGTGTTTATGAGCTAAGGTACAAATAGCGTAGCAATCACGTAATGCATTATGTATTATGGAGACAAGGAATTAAACAATAGTTGTTGTATAGTCTCTTGGCTTTGCTCGGCTGCTTTGGATAATGTCATGTCATGGCGATGGATTTGATGTGATAAATATGATAGGTAAAGTTTAACAGTAAGTTTTGACTTGCTAACCTTATTGTTTTGAATAACAGGGAAACAATTTGGTCAAATCCTTTTCCTGGGCTTTCTATTCTGAATCTCTAACCGCTAGCCACACTTTAAACTACAACATGCATCCTTTGCTTCTTTATCTTAGAAAATATTTATGAGAAGCTTCCTACACCCTCATGCTCAAAAATAAAAACAATGATTAGATAAAGAGCATGAGCAGGTTGCTGTAAATGAAAAACTCATATAGCTAAGTACTAAATACAATTATTAGTACTACCACACTTGTGTGCTTTGTATAAAAAGAATTTTAATTTAATTTGACATTTTACAAATGTGCAATCAAAAATAGACAAAAAATTAAAGGACACTGTCATATCTGTACATATACTTTTTATTATTCTTAAATGCTTTGTCAGTACCTCATAAAATTATCAATATAATGCAAAACCGTAAAACCTAGTCATAAAGCAGAAAGTCTATGCAATAAGTAGAAATGCAAAATACAGATCGTTGTGTATTGTGTATTGTAGATACGCAAGAAATTGAAATAGGCCTGTATAAAATATGAGATTTACTAATTAATATAGACAACCGGTAGGATCTGGTAGACAACAAATATCACCTGGACGTAATGAATGCATAAAAATGAATTTACTGCCACATCATGACACGAGTAAGAGAGTTAACTATATCCAATGCATTGATAATTGCTTGACAAATGACTTCATATTTAGCTAACGCAAAAAATGGCTGACGGCGATAATCAGACGACTAAGTAAAAAGATATTTTCCGTGGTTTTTGCTCAGTTTGTTTTGTAGGTAGCAATTAGAATAGTTAATACCAGTATAAATATACATATGCATCACTTATGCAACCTATACATACACATTATGTGTAATAATATATGCGTATTAGCCAAATGCAAAAATAAAATATGCAGAATATAATGGCTGATTAGTTGATTATTTCGCTAGCGTTTATTGTTCCCTTTGTTGTTGCTAAAGTAAAGTTGTAAAAACGCTTGAATATCCCTATGAGTTAATGATGAAAGAAACATGCACCGTAATTGCTTTGGAGTTTAGGTTTTATAACCATCACGAAAAGGGATCTTGTCCTGTCTTGTTTTGCTTTCCATGTTCTAAATGAGCTGACTATTAGTAATCGAACAGAAGATAGGTAAAAAGATTTCAATTGTGGAATAATGTGACGTGATGGGTCAGAATATGTGCGATAATTATGACAACGATGTTCAGATCAGAGTTAAGTATAGTATGTATTTATGCAGAATTTTTATTTAACTCACAACACATACTGACTAGAATCATTAGAGACACAACTGCAATTATATTTCATCTTTTCATTAATATTTGTTGATGCAACAGCATTCAAACATTCAAAACTTTAATCGACGAATCAACCTTGGTGAGCAATTACGCTAATTGTAAGAAATCAGCAGCGTGTTACATTCGTCAAAACCGCAACTGCTACTAATATAGGTACACAACGACAACACACTCGACTGCTATGTATAACAACATTGCACTCACTTTGCAGGTTATTTAAATTAAGAGTACTCGCCTATTCTTACTTTACTTACTATTACTATTACTATCTCATTACATTATACCTACAATGTTTTGACACACTCAATTATTGTGCAATTTGTAATCTTTGCAGATTTAGGTCTCACAATCAGCGACAGATAAATTTTTCCTTATCTCGTCACAACCAACTGAACCAACGAACCACAGCACCAATTGTACTCCTATTGTATTGTACAAATACATGTCCCCTGAACGATATATGCCACCATATGCATATGTGTGCGTTTATATTATAAATTAAAACCTTATTTGCTAATCGTCAGCCATTCCGTCTATTCTATTTGTATTTGTGAAATAATTCTGCTTAATAGAA
>JAQFYC010006815.1:0-11541 GCA_034694165.1 Tomocerus mixtus
AAGAAGATTTTCGTCTGCATTTTGATAGTCAGCTTTGCTTGGCAACCAAAATTAGGCTATTGTCCGCAGGCTGCTAGCATCCATGCATTATACTTTCGTTCCATTATATTACTTTTTTATCCTAACAACTTGCACACATATACATTCATACAACTAAATCATCCATATCCTATACTTATTATGCACTTATCAGTATATTATGTAGTTTCTCTTTGAATGATCTCATTCATTCGTTCATTCATAAAGTCTGGTGTTGCCAAGACAAGCCAGTGTAGTACATGTTGAAGAGTGAACAGCTTAACCCACACAAACATTTTATTCTTACTGAAGTAAGTACCCATGTAAAAAAGCATATTAGTGTATAAATGTACCTGTGTTAAAAAACATTCAAAATATGAAGTAAATACTTATTATGTATATGAACCTACTTTTATGGGAAACAAATAATGTAAAAAATAGGAATTTATAATATTGAATTTTTAAAATACGTCGTCAAAGTAATTCCTATCGTAAACACTTGTCAATCATCGTATTAGTTATTTATAAATTCGAGGAATTGTGGAGTTTGTTGAACGAAATTCAATTGCCATAGTCGGATTGGGATTCTCCTTTTGTCTATGCGTCCTGACTTCCTGACCTGAAATTTTTTGTTTTTCTACAAATATCTAGCAATATGCATATTCGTAAAAGAGAGATAGAAAATGCAAGGCAGCTCAGATCATTTTCTCATTCAACCGTAACATATGTCCGTCTGTAAAAACTAAAGCTAAGAATCTGTAGACAGATTTGGAATAAATACATCTGTACACAGAGAATTAATATTATAGTTTGGTACATCCATCCTCGTATAAAACAGAGTACACTTCTATAGAGTCACATCTACATACATATTTATTATTTTATGTATGAATGACATGTAATTTCACTATCTGTTTTTGAATAAGCGGAAAGATTACAAATAAGCTCTATTTTGATAAGTAGTGCAGTGTAAGCAGTATTACCAAATAATGTATGCAAACTGTAGACACATAGAAATGGACTATTATATAATCTGTTCTACACGTGTACATGCTTTGTACATTCATTCATAACTTTTCTTGACATTGAATAATTTGAACTACACACATCCAAGATATTCATACAAGTACTGATATAGTAAAGGGATACATACCTATATATTATGCACAAATAATATGCATTTGGTTATTCTATGCATTAGATAAATCTAAATAGTAAGCTTTTAGTGTTAACATTGCAGTTCAGTTCAATTGTGTAGCAAAATAAACTCTCATTCATTGAGCATTTAGGTACATAGCTATATGGCTATAATAATGTACATATATTATATTATATTCACTTAAAAGGGAACAACAGATGAAGGAGTCAGTTCACAAATACAAAAGAGCTAACTAACAAGTTATTATGTGTAGTGGACAATTCTCATTCATAAATGAAAATACTTATTCTTCTTAAACTACCATACAGGAAAGGAAAACTACGATATTATTGCTGTCACTGACTATAACAATATGTGTAATAGCTGACTTCTGTAAGTACCTACGTCCTCCACATACTTAAAAGTGTTAGTGTCAACTTATTGTCCATCTAATACACATATAACACAGCTCTGGGCTACATGCGATTAGTATTGATTATATTACATACTAACAAAATAAAGTATCGATATAGGAAAGCTTAGAGAAAGTACCATAATAATGGCAAAGTACTTTAAGTACTTATAATATAATACATATTAGGTATACTACATGTTAGTCTTATTGTGCATGCAAGTCCACAATATATCTGGGGAGCGTGTACTGCATGTATGTAAGAGCGGCCCTTAATAGAGAATAGAAAATTGCATGCGCTTTATAAGTATAAGATGTACTTACTTTACAATGTATGCTTCTGTTAGTAACATTACAGAGAGTGCCCTGTTTTGTTGAGTGACCACCTCAGAGAGAATTGTGATGCAAGTGGTTAAGGATGTAGGTATTTAGGAAGCACACGTTGCGTTGCGTTGGTTAAGTTAGGTTGTATGTGTACTTGCTAGTTAGTTATAGTTATGAATGTATGTAAGGGATGGATAGATACATGTGTGGAAGCAGTTTAGTCAAGTTAAGGGTATCTGTTTGTTCTACTGTCTCGTGTAACGTATTTACGCTCGTTGACAAGACGTACGTACTCAGAATTATTTAAGTTTCGTATTATATTAAGAAAAGGTATCTTTGTTTTCTATTTACATATGTATACTATATCATATAGTACAGTACAGCAGTGTATGTATATGTATTTGTACTTAACTTGTATTATTATAATAAGTGTTTAGTAGAGAGTTGGTTTGGTATTGTCCCTTTGCCTTGTTAGTGAAGATTTCTTGGTGTGGGTTGGGTAACTGAAGTAAAGTTGAGTATAAAGTTGAAAACAAATAATAATATGCCACATCGGATTGCATGAGTTGCCTTAAGTGACGAGGATTTGCTTTATGGGACGAATGTCAAACATAGTTCGGCTAGTGACAAGTGAGGCCTTCAAGGCAACGGTCCTACTCACTCATTCATTTTTCCTCTTCCCTTCCGTGTCGTAAAATTAAGTTCATTACACGCTCCGACCGGCTTTACACATTCTCTCACACTCATAAACTCTCGTTACGACTTGTGTTTCTAAGTGGCACATTTCTTTGCGTTTTCTTTGATTGCTCTTCCCTCGCATTATTGCTAAGGAATTGCATGCCCTTGCTTGAGTTACTTAGTTCTTTAATAGTTCGGCTATCCTCAGCTTAAACATTATGAGGATCTTTCTACAATATAATGTGCCATGACATTTAAAACCTATACCCATGCAATTCTGTAAAACATAAGTATTTAAGCATAAGGTCAAGCTAAATGTGTATGTATTTAAGGTAGGTATGTACTACTGCAATATTATTTATGTAGGATAGGTCCGTTGTTTACTTACTAAGAAAAATTTCCAAGAAGTCTACTATCCGCAGTTTAGCTTAAATATTATTCCATTGTGTATAAGAATTTAACTTTACTTCAGGCTTAAAAGGAAGGAAATCATTGTTTTCAATGAAAAAGGTTGTGAAAATGAGCTGGAGGTGGAGAATATTATATTATAGACTTACTGGCACATAATCAGTAAACTTTTACATGTATGTACTGACACAATGAGTATAAATCTACTGTAGTTAGGGCACTAGGTACCTAACCTACTAGTATTATAGAATTAGAGTAGTAGAGTTAAAGTTAAAGGAAAGCTTAGCGTAAATTGTAAATGGTAAATAGTAAATAGCCAAAGCATTAGCCCACAAAACTTATCTCATAAATAACTAACTAACAATATTGTACATCGCTAGATAAGATATGGAAGTGAAATTGTTTGCTTCTAGTTACTAGTTACTATATTAAGTGTACATAGTCATAAGTACTACATAACATACACAGCTAACACAATTTCAAAACATAAACTCATAAATCATATAATTTGGTTTTGTATGTTGACAACATTTACTCTTCTCTTGCTTTGCCGACTTTTCCAGAACTAATATGTTCTGTAGGTAATAGTATTTGGAACATAGAAGCAAATTCTTAAAGCTTATAGCCCTTACTCCCTTACGAAATCCATTGAAAACTAATTCTTGATTCTTCCATTTCCTGAACTCTTTCACTAACAACAACTTCTATGGACTATATTATGGTATTAGATATAAGATACTATAAGGAATTGCATGTATCTCTATGTATTTAGGTATTGACTATTATCGGATGCTATATAGTGATGTTCCTTAGTTCAATTTTCTTCGGCGAACTGCTCAACACCAGGGAATTAACTTTTGTGTAACTATTTACTTGAATTTGTGTTGTGTCTTATTTGAATTGAACTCAATACAGAATGGATTACATATTGTAGGAACAACTTGCACTTCTGACTTCAGATTCTATTATTTGTGCACGAATCTGTTATTATTATCCCTAATAACCAAGTCAAGATTCATTTGAAGCGTATTGTTGTCAATCTCCTAGTCAAAGTATACAGACATGATGCGACTTTGCTAATGTAACCTACCCTACATGTAACAATTCTTTCTTCACAATATTATATTATACTAGGTGATTGTATCCGTACATATAGGTATTGTATAGAGATAGGGCTCGATTTCTTTCTTGGTGTTGATGTTAGGATTGTATAGGTAATATTATTATTGTATATTTGTATGTACATTGTTGGTAAGTGAGATAGGCGGCGAAAGTGTTTAGTCAAACATTAAAGTTGAGTCAAGAGCTGAGGATCTCACCGCACATGAGAATAGGGACATTGCCTGTGCACAATGCTAATACAGTGCACAAGAGAGCACTAAAAAGAATTAATACTTCTCTTTCTTGAGGTCAGGTCTTGTGGAAACAGTGAAAAGTCATGTTAGCGGCTTTGGAAGGCAAGGGAAGGGAACAGGAAGACAATAAAGCACTGCAGACTGTTTTGTTAGCACTGGAGCCAGCTCTGGCCAGGACAATCCAATTTCTTTCTTCATCTTCAGAAAGAACCATTTACTGCTCTTTACTGTGCAGTTCATCATTCTTCTTCTTACTCTTTGTCCACTCAATTGCCAAAAAGATACACAGGCCAGGCAACGTCACGTCAAGGCAGGGCACCTTTCATTCACAATTCATAGCTTTCCTAACCGAGACTAAGGCAAGTCCTTAATTTAAAGCTCCTTCCCTTATTTACCTTCAAACCCTCATTTTCATTATTTAGTATACACTCTACCTTTCTATGCACAGAGTGTGAGATGAAGATCAAGAAAAATAAATAAAATAGAGCCACTATATCTTCTTCTCTCACTAAATATGTACAAACACAATAAACACGATTCGTCTCAAATACTAATTTCATTTGTTTATTTTATTCCTATTATTTTCTTTTTATAAAACCAGCTTTCTATTGCAAAAGTGGGCTCATGCCATATCAGAGCATACCCCAATCAATCCGATACACATTGAAGGGCAACAATACAGAAAGAATAGCAATTATAATATAAGGCTTCATCGGTAATAAAAACCAATAGATAATAGACACCCAATACCTTACCAAGGCACACATTCTTTGTTACAAATTGGAACCAATTAAAGCCCTCTTTATATCCTCTTGCTCAAAATCCAATAATGTTTTAATGCTCCACTCTGTCTAACAATAAAATAATTTAATTGTCGTCTATTATATTTGTACACTAATTTATATATGTAGTACATGCATAAGTAACTGTACAATACAAAAAGAAAGCACCACGCCAGCCAGCTGTACTAATAAACTAAATAACCTGTATAACAATTACTACTAAATATTTATGGATCTATGGAATTCCTATACAAATAAATAAAAATGCTCAATATAATATAAAAACAGGCCTAAAATAAATTATTTTCTTGAACCTTGGATTTCTTTATGTTCTTTCCTAAGGAAAGGCTTAAGTGGTTTAAAAAATTTAAGAATTATTTTAACTAAACACCTATATACATGTACTACTAAGTATTTTAGTACCTATTGGGATTACCTATGTAGTAAATCGGAATTGATATTGATTCTCCATATTTTATAAAAATGCATAACTATCTATTTAGTATCTACATATCTGTATATGTGGCAGTATAATTTTATTAGAAATATTTAAATCCATGTGAACTTGCAAACTTCCCTCAAAAGGTTTTATTGTCCCAATTTAAAGGGCTGAACAATGGAAAATCCTAATTTTTTCTACCATTCCATTTTATGCGTGATTGTGACATTTGTGTATTGTGTGTGGTATGGTAGGTTACAAAGAGAATACAGAGAAGAACAGAACAGGTCAGGTCATTCAAAGTGGGCTTTAGTTTACTACAGATATATAAGCATAGGTACATAGAAAATTTAAAAAGCAGTTAGTTTATGTAGTTATACTGCATTGTGTATACTGCATAGTGTTACTTAACCTGTTAACTAGTAAATGGCTTGGTAAATAGCTTCGGTATGCAATCGAAAATCGAAAACGAAGCTAGTTACAGGTTAAAAAATATATTATTACCTACTCTTTCATTGTTAGTTGAAGTTTTAAAGGTAAGTTGAGTAAAACAGAGAAGAGAGACATTGGAGTTTGTATATTAGAGGAGAGGGGTAGATATTGAGCAGATAGGAGATAGATGATACAGAAAACTGACATCCTCATGTGTTACACTATCTGTAATATGGATAAGAAAAGAATGGAAAGATACCAGATAGTCATTGACAGGTAGAATTCTTAGAAACCTGAGGACTGCTGACTCTGGGAAGATGAGGTAGACATGTTATTGCTTCGTTTCTGAAAAAGGTAAACCAATGTACAGGTAACACAACACAACACGGGGAAATATTAAAAGCTATTGCTTCTGCCATTGCTACAGATAAAATAGATACCTTGAAAGTTTTGAAGGTACAGGTAGGTAGGTATAAGCATGTACGTGTCAGTCCAAACCAGACCAGAGCTGTCCAGTTCACCTCAACTAACTCATTGTAAATAGGTTTGACTTTTATGTCACCGACGACGCTCCTGCCGAAATCTTATATATATAATATGTATTAACTAATGCTAACTAACTGGAGGAATGTGAGTAGTTAACTTACATGTACAAATTACTACATATCTGTATATAGAATGTATAGATAGAAATTTTACCCGTTTTAACAAACTGTGTGGTTATAGTAGTATTATATAATTTATATATTGTAAATTCTAAAGGCTAAGCATTTAACACCCGATTATATACCTACTTAGGTTTATGTGGCAGAAATCCTATAATCTTCGTTCATATAGATGTTTCAGCTTAACATATTATCTTAAGTAACAAACGACCCTTGCACTTCAAAAGAGTTTTGGTTGTGTAAATAGTAAATACATACAGACAGGTTCACTTTTCAATAGTTTGTAGAGATACCTAGTTCCTATTGAGCCAAGAAAGTCAGGCCGATTTTAAAGGAATTTTTTATTTCAGGCAAAATAATCAGAAGTTAATGAGGAAAACTTGTTAGTGGCTCTGCAACTGCGGGTTAAAATATTCGTATATTCGTACCCCTTTTTTACCATTTAGAGAAAATGCCCAAATTTACATTTGCATTAACATTGCCCATGAACGTCTTGGACTGAATTGATGAATATTTAATTGAATAATGCTAGCAATTAATTTATGTTGGATTAGTTATTGGTGCAAGCCAGCCATAGCTTTTAGGTAAGAGCGCTGAAATTATTGTAATGCTAACAATTATTAAAACAATTATAATAAATTTTAATACTTTTCTCTCACGCAATATTAAAATCAAAATCAAAATCAACGTCCATGTCAGCAGCAAAAAGAAGTATTCAGAATAATGTTTAAAATTAATTTCGACAGTTATTTTGCATATTTGTATTTGGGTCCGTTGTAGATTTCCTAATAATCCAAACCCATCCCCAACCCAGTTCAGTTGTCTGGTTTTGCTTGCTTTGGCGTGGCCTCTGCCTGACTCATCGCTTTCGTTTCGTAAGTTCAGTAAAATATTTTTTGCAGAAGGTAAGTATTTCATTGTAAGTTTGCGTATCGTCGGGCGGGAGGCTATCTCAAGTGAATTGGAGTGACATGACAAGACACCCGACAAATGTAGTAGCACCATTTTTCTTGTCATTCCAAATACATTATTTATTGTGACACAGAATTCCATATTCCATAGCCCTCCAATTTGTTTGTGAAGTGAATTTCTCTTTAGTGAATTGATTGTGATTACACTTAAGAGTTTATTGTCGGAGAAGCTATTGAATGATTGATGATCAGATAGATTCTCAGGGATTGTAAGATTATTTACCATTTACCATTTCATTTACCTAAACACCTTTAAGTTGTCACATTGTTAGTGTGTCCTGTGTGTATAGTACTACTGTACATGCATTTAAGTTACTAGAACTGCCTTGTATCTTGATCTACTTCCAAATCCAAGTACTTTTATAGATTCTATAAAATATTCATACAAATAGAACATCATGTTCACAAGCGCCCCTTTTCCATTAACTTTGCATTATGCAGCGAAGCTTTTACTTTCATACGTTTGCTTACGTCAAATGAACGCCTAAACTTTTTACTGGATTTGAGCTATGATATCGAACTCCTGTTACATATAAAGTAGAAATTGTCCTCTATGTTACAGTTTCATACAATGCACGGTAGAGTATAGCATCACGTACATATTACAAATATATCATAACCAATTTGACATAAGGTAAAGAAATACAATAATAATATCCTGTCCCCGGAACTGCATCGAAGGAATGCATAAAGACAACTAAACAAGTCTATTATGTTACTGTATTCTCCAATTTTTTATGGCATTTTCTTACAATTTCCTTAGCAAATAGAGTTGTATTTCACACTTGCACTCTCCATTCGTCATAAGAAGGAAAGCAATCAAATGGCAAGTATATTCGAGTAAAATAAAAATATGGAACAATAAATAAGTTAGAAATTGATGCAACCTAATAAATAATTGACAATTGGGCATTCCCTATTACGACGTAATTCTGCAACGTTAATTTAGAAAACTAGGTTACATACATCCTTTATAATAATTGTAAATCATTTGGACAAATAACTATAAGAATGCTACATAAATGGTGAAAATGAGAAAATTTCAGTTGCATATCAATCCTCCTTATAATAAATAATATAAATAAGTAAAAGACGACCGATAATAGAAATGATTTAAATTGATTTACTATAGCACATGTAGATATTGATAAAATTTATTTTAAAAGGACTTCAAGCGTTACTGTAGCTTTAAATTTGTTGATAAAAACAGTTTTGAGACCCTACGTTATATAGCTATGAAATATAGCGCCGTTATTATGGATAAATGCTTTTGTGGATCTTTAACTACGAACTACTATGAACGCATCTATTCGCATAAGTACAGATATTTAGGTATGCTTCAGGATGACTACAATGGTCACATACTCACACAATAGTTATCGTCACTATTGTATGCAAACACTTGAGAATGCTTCATGTCTTGCCGGTCTTGCGAGTCCTGCCCCTTGACATATTTTCATGTTCTGAGTCCTATGTAAGTATGAAGATAGCATGTAGCAATTTCTCCAGCTTAGAAAAGAATACTTTTCGCTTAGTGCACCATAACGTATTTATTACATTCAAAAATAAATTTTGTAGAATTCTTAACGCTAGCGTGAGCGTAAAATATTTATACGGTAAGTGATACACAAAATATGGCAAAAATATTATTGCATTGTAAAAAATAGCACTATCATAGCATTTAATTGTCTACTTTGCAATTCCACCAGTAAAGAATTTCATATTTCACTGACTTTCAAACCTTGTATACTTATGTATGTGCTTTATGTGAAGCTTGAATACAATTTGTAGAAATAAGTATCGGAAATACAATTTGTATTGTGTATATTTCATCTTGTATGTTTTCCATAGGAGTTAAAGTTTTGAACTGACTGAATAAAATAGTTTCGCAATCTCATGTCATGCACTGAGGGCCTGAATAAAGTACCTATGTTCATATTATACAGGTGAGTACAGTATCATGTACCTTTGTGTATTATTAACATATTCATTTGCAGCAAACTATTAACTATTTATCCCGACATTCCTTCACACACAAATTACGGTATACTTGTATACCGTATATGTAGTAGGTATGTGCAGTTCTTTACAATTGGCAAGTTCGTTGGCTCCAAAATTGCACTGAAAATAAAATGCCTCCAATTATTAGTTAGCAAGTGACATGACAATTTATTATAAATAGAAACAGGAATGAGAGCAGCATTAAATATTTATAAATCACATTCGGACAATAGGTTCTAGTGAAAATGTAGCAAGAAAAGAGCATTGGGTTTTAGGGAAATCATGATAGACACTATATTAGGTCCCAATTATTTTTTAAAAGTGTCTATTTGCTTCTGCAGAAAAACCCCTTTTCTATTTGTAAATATACATATTAGTGGCAATAATATTTCATAGTACGATATTTCTAATCTGACCTAGTTAATTTTTAAAGGTGCGTGAAAGGAATTTACTGATTTAACTGACTTAGCACGGATGTTATTTATTTAGAAGTAATTTATGTTTTGGGTTCATAGGTACTCGAATCCACTTTGCTATAGACTGGTAACTAAATAAGACACAAAAAGAGAAGCTTTATTGTGAGAAAAGTGGAGGAGTTAAGTCTATTGGAGAGATGCTGCCCTAGTTCTGTCCAATTCCTACCCAAGTTTCTATAATAATAATCTATTGTGTGTTCTTTAATAGTCTAAAGATATCTGAGCGCGTCAAAGTGCCCTTTAGCTCTATTTCTCCTGCACGAAAAGCACATTATAGTAGAATTACCTACAGCACAGAAACAAACCGAAGCAAAGGAGTAAACTCTCCTGGACTATTACATTAAAAAACATAACATACCATTCACAGTCTCACATAACAACTACATTAGCTATTATCTATTACGAAAATGATGATGGTAAGTAAAAGACCAGCATTTACTTAAGTTAAGTTAGCTAATCACGTGTAGCACCGTCCCATTTTATATAAACGTGCATTTGTACATACATAAGTATACATTCAATAATCGAGCCTTAAGAATGAAATCCGTATGCAGTGTGTACGAATATGAACGTGTGTAATGTGTCGTACGTGAAAATACTATCAACTGCTCATCTTTTATCTGAAACTCGATAATTTGACGGAAATATGCGTAATGTGAAAATTAGTGTTCATTCATGTAGCACGCTAATATCTGACTAACTAACGATAAGTGAAGAGCTTATTGATACCACATAGTAATATGTAACAGATATCAATATAAGCATATTAAAGCACTATCAAACTCTAGTTAAACACGATTTTGGACTGACTCAAAGAAAAACTAACTCGACCCACTATTTTTCTTGCATGGAATAATTAATTTCGTGTTGAAATTCAATACGTTCAATTTTTCTAATTAACTTTGTCTGTAATGTATTTTATTCTCAAACGAGTGATTTTCAAATTAAATGCCAACCTATTTGTACAAATAGGTAAAACAAAAAAAACACTTTCTAGACCAGTAGGTCATTCTATTTCCTTCAAGTTCCACATCCATATTTAACGAGTATTAAGAGAGAATTAGCAAACATATTATCGTGTTAGCGTTTTACTTCCAAAGTAGCACTAAATATTAGTGAAGATTAAGCAATTTTTGCTGCTAAGAGGGCACAAATGTGGAATTAAAAACAATCCCATTAGAAATATGTGTATTTGATTGAGGAGAAGGATTTTTTTAAGCTCAGCAACGTGGTGTTACATCAGTTATGTTTTAAATCCGATTGTACTGTAGCACTTACTACCTAAATGTGTACTATTAGTAGATGAGCTATTTTTCAGCCGCGCAATAGCCTACAAAAGAAAGTTTGTTGTAAGCAATTTAAAACGGCTACCAATTAATGCGCAGGTAAAACAAAGGGATGTGGCAGTTGCTTTTTTCCGTATAGTAAAACAAAGGAATCTG
>JAQFYC010006816.1:0-11541 GCA_034694165.1 Tomocerus mixtus
GGGTCACGTTACGATCCATATTAACTGTCAAATGTCTGATAATATCATTAGGTAGAAGCAGCAAAAAATATTTAATACTATCTTACATTATCTAATACCGTTGTCTTTATTGCGACTATGTAGTATTGTCTAGCAATTCAATACCCCAAATTCCACTTTTCTATTAAAATGGAAACAAAAAAATATAAGCAGCCATATAAGCAGGAACAAGTGGGCTGATTTTGGACATTTTCAATTGACTACCTGGGTATTATAAGGACATGTTGTATGCCTGGTTTGGTTTCGTCGTCGTAAGTCAACGCGTTTGGGAGTTAGAGGGATTGCAGACAGACGCACGGACAGATATTGCGATTACATAAGCCAGCCTTGGATGCTCTGGTGGGCTAAAAAGCAAATATTGGTAAGTAATTTATATAAGTACCATACGAAGATTTGTATGAAAATATTTTCGTAATGGACCCAGCAATGTGTCTTTTAAGCCATCGCCATTGAATCATCCTAATTTAATATAATCTCATTGCTACTTTTACTGTTTAGGAAATGTATGGAATGCTTTGCGAATTAAATTCGCTAACAATATCTTTCCACATCATGAATTCCATAAGGACGAGACTTTTTATAGCTTTAACTTTTTCTCGTTCATGTACAACTTACTGACTGCCGCTTGTTCTGCTGTTAGTTGTTAATGCGTAGTGAATATGGGTGATGCAACATTTGCTGATACAGAGCCGAATAGAGATTCATTTTATGAAGCAGCCGAAGCTGACTGTCACTGACGGATTGATGACTTAATTTTGATATGGATGTTCCAGCAAAATTACTGAGCCTTATTTCCCTTTTTGCAACAGTCCTCCACTTAAATTACGAAACAATAAATCTACAAACAATGATACGAAACACTAAGCGTCTTCATCTCCACAGATTACAGATTATAATGCAATGGTATAACAATTCATGTCAATTTCTATTAAATACTTTACATGTATTACCACTGTACTATGTATGTGTTATTACGTCCAACAATGTTAATGTGTAATGTGTATCATTCAAAGAAGTTCTTCTGCTTCCTTTTTCTCATCTATCTCATCTTTGTGCATAGCGTAGTATAGAATACATACTTTTTTAGATTCTGAATTCTGTCCATTAGAATTTCATAATGATACTCTTATCGACGAACTTGAGTTACATGGATTTTCCATCTCATTATTACTATCTAGACATTTCATGCATTCCTTACATATGTCAGGACAAGGATGATGATGAACAAAGATTACATTTACAGAGTAGGTATATACATAGTAGGTATGTACATAATCTCTTAAAATAAATGCATTGTTAGTCAAGTTTTTCTTAAGTAAAAGCCCCAATTCGTTCAATTTTTCCAAAAAATGCTAATGCTAACTACAGACAGATAAACAAACGAATGATAGGCAGATAGAAATAAAGGTAAAGTAGCAAGTTTCATTAAATTATATCAGAGCTTTTAAAATAATGAATTTAAAGTTGTAATTTTCTGAACATGTCTGAAAGAGAAGGAGTTTCTAAAAGGGTTGTTTGTTTTTGTTATTGTTACGTATTAACAGTTTTGTACACCTTTTCCCTTAATTCTTCAAAGTCAATCCAATCCAATGATTGTTGACCCAATCATATTATGCATTGGGTCAACATACGTTGATCTTGGCATTGAATTTTTAATCCTTGCCCTTGTACATACATCCAATTCATGCAACACGTAATTACGTAACGTTAACATTGTGTACATGGTCAATTCATTCCTTTGACTCTTAGCAAACCATCTTCAGGCATCTTTCATGTCTAAAGTCTACTGTATCCACAATTGTTAAATCAAATAAGACGAACTATTAATTGCCGTGACTAATGAGTCCAAAATCTATTTGAATTGTTAATATTATTATGTTAATGATAACCATTATCAATTTTAAAAGAACATTCATATTTATACTGTACATACAAATATGGATATAGGAAGATGTCGTCTAGTATCTAGTGTACTGTGTACATGTAAAGTACATGCCTGTTAGCTAGCTTGCACAATTAATAATTACATGTAATATTATTTAGCGTAAATGTACAATACATAGTAACTTTTAACCTATTGTGCTTACACTTTTACATTCAAAATACAAATACCTACTGATATATCTGTAAGCGTACTGTAGAACCCTTTGGAACTGTCTTTCTTTACTCAAAAGTATTATCCAACATAAATAAAAACTTGCTTTACAATAAAAATTACACAAGCATTTCGTTAAGCCATAACCAGACACATAATCACAATCAGTCCGTTTCAGTATTTCTTAGGTGATTGGGCCCATACAGAATAATATTGCTAGAATTAGATTTTCTATAGAGAAATAAGATGAAACCGATATTAACTTTAGCTTAGGTAGACATATACAATTTTTTTATCTAACCATGCTCGTACTAATCTTTTAAAGATGATTCTATAAACTCTTTTAATCTATTTAACTAAGTAAATACGTTTCCTGCACCAATATTACTTCAATAAATTGAAGAATTCTACAAAAATATAAAATTATTTCCTGGGTAAGTAGTAGTAATCATGAGATTCCAACTACTCAGCAGCTATTATTATAGCGAAAGCATCAACTTATTTAGGTACATTAAGCTACTGTTCTAGTTTCAGCTTGCAATGCAATCCTTAGAACATTCAATGCCAATTCTGTCTTCCAGTAGTGTGAAAAATTGCAGAAGATTTCCACTTTATGTTATTGCTCTTACATTTCAATATGGTTTTCCTTAATGATACACTGAAGTTGAACTATATAAATAATACACAGATACACTACTAAGTACACTCTACATAATTACCTCTGCTCTACGGGCAAGTAAAATTGTTTGCTTACGTAGTATCTAATATTATTGTACAACTAGTTTCCTCTAGTAATCAACAAAATCAGCCATAGTCCGAGTTGTTATCATCAGTAACTAAAAGTAAATGTACATCAGAGAACACAAAAGGAAAGGCCCACATGCCTTGCCATGTAGTTTGCATGCTTTTCTGTCTTCTGTTACATACGCTGAAGTTTAGTACGTAAGCAAAGTACGTAAACGTTCATAAACTACTACGGAGTATTTGTTTGTAGTGTAGTAATACGTAGTAATATAGTATTTCCAAGCTAAAGGGAAGCCAAATGCCGTGCCATACATTTGGAACTACATAACATGAGCAAGAGGGTGCAGATTTAGAGCAAAGCTTGTAGGAGAGAACATTCATATGAATGGAAGTAGAGGAAAGGTATATGAAGATAGGCTTTTCGTTGGTGCCTTAGTTAGTGGCTCTCTACCATCCGACGAGACAAGAGAGGCGAGGAATCTTCCTACCCGAAGTCAGGCTCAACTACCCGGCTAATATTCCTCGCTCTCCCAAAACTCTCTCGATCTCCCATTTTAGTTAAACTTAATTCCACTTTTTAGTTTAATTTTCTCCAGTCACAAAAATTAGCACAACATTTCATATTCGAATCAGTTTTCCAGTTTATGTTTAAGTCACTATCACTACTGTACCTTAAGTAGTAAAACTTTATTAGAATAGTAGATAGTAGTTTTTTATTAGATATCTACTCTATCTACCTTTAGATAATTATAGTATTTAATAGAAAGTAGACAATATTATAGACAAGACAAGAATAATGTCGTCAAATATCTCAGAGACTGTTTTTTTCCTCAAAAGTGTCTTCATTCTCACAATCAGTGCTACACTGCTGCAGTTCATTCCTCCAGCAAATGGATCTGGAAAGGATTTCGAATGGGGTAAGAAAGTTTTACTATTACATATGAATTACTACGTATTTACACATCTCATACACATTTCTACATTCTCAGCACATTTGCAGGTAGTCACTTGACCTTTATTACGTCATCTTACTTACACAATAATTTATCATCTCTCTCTTCGGAATTATTTAGAGCACGCAAATTAAGTTATTAACATCGTGTTTACATTCATAAGAGTCTATTCACTAATTTTAATGATAATGACTCAATACACATAATTAATACTTTTAGTTTAATCTCAAGGGTAACATTAAAAGAAATCAATGGGCAATACATATGACATAAATAAAATACATGCAGAGAGATCCAGCCCAGTCTCACACTCACAGAAAAGATACATCATCAGATCAGATCACTCCACTTATACCTACACATCTATACTACACTTATCTTTAAAATTGCTAAGCTTTTAATTCCAAATTGACAGGATCAAGATATGACAAGTTTTGTTAAAATAAATGTTATCTATGTAAACACCTATCATTTAGAAATTATAGATATACTGCACTTACAATAAAATGCAAAGTCCATGTATTTGCAAGTAAAGAAAAAGATCGGATCAGCATTAGTTTGCATTTTGCATATAAAGGTACATAACTACGTCACCATTACTTGCGGGACCGCTTTGTGCATTACATAATAGCTTTATAGGTAATTTATTATCGTGTTTAATCTGACTGCAGTCCAGTAGCACAGAAACAGGACTAGGACATTAAAGCGTGCGAAATCTTCCTTTTTTGCATACAACTTTGCAAGTACAATACATTCATCCCTTTTCATCTTCCATTGCATTCTCATTTAGCAATTCGATTTGGGAAATACAATTATATAATAAAAAGTGTTCATTACACAGTAGCAATAAAATATTTATAGAAAGTGAAGCAGAATACAATGGATTGAGCTAGGTAATGTATCTTATAGTTAATGCAGCAAGTTTAGTTAATATTTTGGCAATAGGAGACATGAAGAGACGAGGGAAATGTATGTAAGCAAAAGTGTGAGGAACATGGCATGCGAAATGCAATGCAAAAGCCAAGCCAGAGACCAGCCATGAGCGACTTTCATCCTCGCACGTACACACATCCGCCGTCCTCCTTCCCTCTCTCCTTTTCCCATATTCCCATGCCTTTAGCTTTAGCAACCTACGCAAGTAGGTACATAGATACATTCGCTTACCTATGTATATACATTCATATATAGAGTAACGTTCTTTATGCTCCAGTAGATTTCTTATACATAGTACAATACTACAATAGTTCAGTTCACCATTGTAGTTCACTTATATACTTAAACCCTTCCTTACCTTACTTACGTTAACTAGTTCATTCCAGTCATTTTAGCACCTTTTTGCAATTCTGCACATTTTTCATGGAAAATGTAGTGAATCTACTAAGTGTGTACCTATAGCTATGTATAATATTTGCAATTAGTTAATCTGGTGGTAAGCAGAAGCAACAGTGATAAACTGATAGCCAATAAGCGTCCCATTTCTAATTTCTTTGCTATTTTTTATTGTCTGGGTCTGCTTGCAATTGCAAACTGTTGTAAAATATCTTGTACATGTTTGCTAAATGCTAATAATATCTTATAGCTATTATTATGCTTATTCCTTCGCATCGTATCGAAAAGATAGACCTTTTATAATTTATATAGCAGACAGAGACTAAATATGAATATTCAACATTAATGCTTGTGTTGACTTTTTTGTTTACATACATCGCATATAAGTAAGCACTACGTAATGTAATCAAACAAACTGGGATAGTATGTAAACGTAGAATTCCTTTATTACTCTTCAACCAATATTTACCTATCGTATAATAAGTATAATAGGCAGGTAATTCCACTTATCCTAATGCCTAAACGAAACTATCCACGTACACTACTTACAGATATACAATAATATCTGTAAAGTAGTGGTATTGACGTGACGGACATGTTCCATTGCTGATACAGATTGTACACAAATCTCTACGTCAAAGGCTATCCTATCTCATACCCTATGCCTATTCACTATTCATACTACTGATATACCTACAAATGTATACGCTTTGCATTATTGCATTCCACCTAATCATTAACACACTATTTGTAATACCGAGAATGGAGGAAAATGGTATTAATTAGTAACCTTAACAGAGGGGAATACTTGGAAAATCCCCATGGCTGATATATAGTTTTCCTTCTTCTGATTATTGCTTAACTAAATAAAAGAACTATTAAGCTGTATTTAAGGATTTCCCCTATTATAACATAGTTTTTATATCGAATTAAGAATTTCCATGTATAAAGTAAGTGGGAATATTAGTTTAGCACATATATGTTGTTAATTGTTGTAGCATTAACTTTTTAATTACATACAAACATCTTACTCTTACATATACATTCAGTTACAGTAGTACAATCCTTGCAGCGATGGCGATGTTATGTAAATACATTGAAGTATAGAGCTTAGTTTGTATGCGACAAACAAATCCTTGGTCAGTTTACTTAATATCAGTAGTATATATGTATTAATAAAAGTTACCAATCAATCTGGGAATGAGGAAGAATATTAGTTGATAGATTACAAAGACATTATATACATGAAGAGATCATAATAGCGTATATAAAAATTGATAAAAAGGTCGTTCGCCCATTGCATTAGTATTGCTCTGGAAATGTAGGTTAGTTTAGTTGTGTATACTATGTATAGTGCTGTAGCAGAAGAGCAGAGTTCGTACTTGAATTTTTCGAGTATTCGGTAAATTCGGCTATTCTTATCTTACGATTAATTATATTATCTACTTACATCGACACAAATACATAGAATGTAACCTACCTTCCTACCAGATCGTCAGAGAACTGTACAACAAAGGTGTGTTATTTAGTCGTTGTGTATTGTTATGTGCAGTACATGTACGGTGTTGCTGGAATTGGAACTGGAAACAAACATAAAATATTATGAGATAATAACATAGCTAAATGTAAATATTGCTCACATGTTAACACATGTACTGTATCGTGCGCGTCATTATGGCTTTACATATTTATGTAACACTTTTACCTTATATACAATATACCTAAATCCTTAACAAACCACCATCAATGTTCACATACCTACACAAACACAATTATCTTTTATATAAAAAGTGACTACATACATTGCCTACCGTAAAGTGTAACGCTTATAACCAGTGAAAGATATATTAATTTCAACTAAATGCTAATGCTTATGATTTAAAAAAAATAAAAATAGATTTGGCGATGGCACACGGAGATACCGTCAAACTAATTAGCACAACCGGTTCGATGAGCGAGTTGGAGCTGAAGATGCAGTTGCCAATGGGACCTCTTTCAGGAACTACGAGAGCCAGAGATCAGTACCTTGTCCTAATGTCTGCAGATCCAAAACGGGGGCTCATATTCTTTAGCCAAATTGCAGATGATTTAACTTCCATCGCTGTGTTCAACCTTTCCGACAATGTTACCACATTACTTTACCAGAGTAAGACAAAGACTCATCAAAGCTACCTACCTACGCATTTCCTAAAAATAATGGAAAGTTATGTATTACTATTATGTACATGTACTTATACTTATAATGTGTCCTTGTAGGCAAAAACTCATCAATAAACGGGCTGGTTTACCACAATGACTTTTTATACTGGAGTGACAGTCGCCAAAAGCATATAATGACGCTCAATACTACAATAACTACAGGGATTTCTCCACAACTAGTTTTTTCTCTAAATGATAGCAGTATTCAAGGGGTTGCTGTAAATCCTATTACTAAGTAAGTTTTCTTTCAAATTAAAAATATGGAAGTTCTGGAAGTATCAGTGTGAGTTAATTACAATAAACATAATATAAGTAATATTAATTTGTTTATTGCTTTGCAGTGTATTATATTGGGCGAATTGGTCAACTGACCCATCTGTCCCCAGTTCCATATTTATGTATGACCATTTGGCCAAAACGAACAAAGCAGTACTTAGCACAAACCTATACCGACCACAAGGCCTTTTCTCAGATGGAACTTATCTTTACTGGAGTGATAATCCTCCTGGAGTTTACTACCATATTGAAAGAGCTCTCCTGACCAATCTGAGACAAAGAGAAGTTTTGAAAAGAGGGGAAAACCAACATCCATTTGCCTTAACTGCTGTCTGTTCAAAAACCGTATACTGGACCGACAGACCGAGCCACTCATTACTTAAAATGGACATTAAGTCTAAAGAAACAAAAATGATGAATCAATATCGGGGCGAAAAACCATTCGGTCTCGTGTCAAATATTCTTCGAAAATGTGATCCTGTTGTGACTGAAAGGGAGGCTGCTATTGCAAATGTGACGAAAACGGAAAATATATCTTTAGTTTTATCAGCCAGTTCACTCGTGGGTCTGGGACCTGGAAACCTGAAAAATAATTCTGACGTCATGGAGTGGTGTGGAGATTGGGAATCGATCCCTTGCCTAAATGGAGCGTCCTGTCTATCAGTTAACAGAAAAGTATTTTGCTTGTAAGTTGATCGAATACACAATAAAAACTAAAAACAATTAAAATTCCTGAAAAAATAGTTTTCGGGAAAATATCTGACTGTAATTTCTATAACTGACAATGATTTTAGATGCGCCCCTGGATTTATTGGACCAACATGTCAAGATAAGTACGTAAAGCATCCCGAAGAAGAATTCACAATTTCTCCAGTTCTCACACTAAGCCTGCTTGGATGTCTTCTGGGGATAGTTATGCTTCTAGTGATTGTCATCATCTTCCTGGCTGTCCGAGTTCGGAAACTGAACAAGAAGCCTAAAATCCATAAGAAGATTGTTGTGGCTCGATCTCGACAAAGGGACCAAACATCTTCCTCCGTTTGCGAAATGATTGACATTGAAAACTGTTGCAATATGAACGTTTGTGAAACTGTGAGTTGAAAAAACAAAATATCCTTACCAAAATAGTATTTATGAAACAATGTGTTCATTGCATGTCTGAAAATCAATGTTTTCGCTATAGCCCTGCTATGATCGAATCGGACCGACTTCAATGGTAACCAAAAGTGAGAAGAAGGCAGCTAATAAAGACGAAGATAAACAACGACTGATTGACACGTAATAGTAGTCTTATTATAGAGATAGATAGATTAGATTATAAAAAAGGGAAGTATACTATGCTTAGTGATATCTCATGTTACGTTGTGGTCTTAATATTATTTAGTTACTTATTATCTACTTATAAAGTGTTTTAACCGACGGTTCCTATTTTGTAATAATAAAATAAAAGTTTCCTTTGAGCCTAAATTTTTAACAAAAAACTAATTTAGCTATACACATTTATTTAATTTATGTCAAAAGGACATTTTTGCATATAGATTTGGCAATATACATACACATATAATAAAATAACTACGCCTACAATAATAATTGTATTGGCATATTAACAAGGATAGCTTAAAACGGAGATTCGCCAAATATTTATCATAAACTAAAACATTTTTGCATGAAATCGTATATACTATGTATAACATGTAATGAAACAAAAGAAATAACACCTAATTTTAAATATGGCCAGATTGTAGAACGAATTCGTAGCATTGCAGTCACCACGGAAAAATATCGTCATCCGAATCCTCTTCAACTTCCCATTCATTATCCGAGTTGCTCTCTTCCTCCGAATCTGAAAATTCGGAAAACTCTCCATCCGTCTCCGTATGAGTACTATTTTGTGATTCTGTTGCTTTATCACACTAAAAAATAACATTAAGAAAAATGTTTAAAATCAAGATTTAGAAAACCACATCAATTAATCAATAAAACAGGACATCAAAATATTTAGTACCTCTACAAGTAGTTGACATTGCCCGTTTGACATTTTCGAGACTATATCTTTTAATGCAGAAAATTTGTAATAACTGTTCGTAGGGCTCGAACACTCTGAAAAACGCATGGTTTGGAGCATCGGGTTTTGTCGGACAATTTCCTGAATATTTGAACGATATATCAGGAGCTACAAAACAATTAATTACATTTTATTTGTTTTTAATTATTATTTATTTATTCTAAGAAACTGAAGCCATGGCATATAAACTATTATTCATTATTAACCTTACCGAGCTGTTTTTCTGCAAGTTAAGATCGCTCGGATATTCAAATTGTATGACCTTTAATATTTCGTTAGTTACTTGTTCACAGTATTTGATTGTCAAATCTTTCAAATCTGAATTAAATGTTTAAATATGATTAGCCTGAGTAATGATATATATTAAGTTTCATGGATAAATTATTTTTAAAACACTGATATATACAATAATTGTACTATTTATATTATCTTTGCCTACAATAAAAAGGAAAAATTAAATGCATACATTTGAGGTTCTGAATTGACCGCTCGCTTATTGCCCAACCTATGACGCCATAATTGGATAGAAGGGGGCAATGAATTAAGTGGAGCTTCTCCAATTTAATCGCAAATTTGGTGAGATTAAGGAGCAACGTGTTTGTCACATAGTCTGTGCAATTAATGAGTTGTAACTGGGTCAAATTTCGGAAAGTGTCCTTAGTCAATGAGTCTTTCCACTCATTACAAAAACTAACATCAACTAATTTCAGACTGTGAAGGGATTCCAAACGAAGCATAAATCTCCAGGATGAGCAGTCAATTCTTAAACTTTGTATAACGAGCCGTTTCCCGTTTTTGAAGTGTTCACCAATTATCTGGACGGGAGGGTTAAGATAACTTCCTAAGCTGGTACGATTCCCCAATAAACAAAGGTCTTCGACTTTTAAAGACCTCTTCCAAAACTCGGATACATTCGAAAAATCTTCTTCCACAAAATTAATGTGAAGTTCCTCCATTGCTGGACAGACAAACCCAAAGGATTCATAGCGACAAATTTTTCGATCAAGTATGTGAAGTTTTGTCAGATGGTCTTTGTTTCCTTCTATCAAACGGAATACTTCCTTCCTAACCAGTGAGTTTTGACTGTTTCGACCAAACTGTAGGATCCAAGGTGTTCCGAACTCGATCAAGGACCTGCAATTATCTGCTAAGAATTTCATGTTTTCCATCACCAGGCTGAAATGCCAATCGTGGTATTGCGGTGTTTTATTGCCCTTGTGAAAAATTAGAGACTTCAAATGATCCCCGAAGAATGGAATATTATTTATGTGCCATTTGCTCAGCAACTCGAAGGGGAAACTGAGTCGGGTTAAGCTTTTGAATACGTACTTTTCTTCAGGAACTTTCCATGTACATCCAAGCAAAAAGTTAGAAAATAGTTTTTCTCCTAAAAATATGTTTAGTTCTTCAACTTGGGTTTGGAGTAAATTTCTAATATTCTTTTTTGTTGAAGAGTCCAATATCAGTTTATTTTTGTGTAGTTCAACAGTAAGACATTTCCATGGGACCTCGCTATCAAGAAGCATCTTGACACATTCGCTTGTCTCTTCGACGACAAGTGTAACACCGTTTCTGAACTTTCTCTGATTCTGAACCTCTATGTTGATCATGGAGTTTGTTGCACGCAGACTTTTCAGATCCTTGATGGATAAGTGTTGAACCACATTATCCAAAATCTGTTGCAAGAAAAATGTACAACATTTGTAGCAAAGTTTGTTTAACCAACTTGGATTAAATAAATCATGTAGCATAAAGAGTATATACATTATAAACATTTACCAGCGGGTTACAGAAAACTCCAAATGTCCAATCCGCGCTATCCCATTCAATCTCTTCCACAG
>JAQFYC010006817.1:0-11535 GCA_034694165.1 Tomocerus mixtus
TTTTTAGTTTGTGTTCTCTCTGTAAAGTCAAGTTAAGTCAGAGTGAAGAAATCTAAGTGCTTACTTGGGCATTAAAATTAGATGCTGAAGTAAGTCAGTAAGTAGAAAACAGAGCTAAATATGTAAAAGAAGGATGTACTGGCCTGCACTAGAAATATATAACACTCTGTGTAAACAGATAAAAGAAGAGTCATTTTACTTTTGTATGTATTTCAAGTAGCTATAAGACCATTACGTATGAAGTACAGCCGTATCTCATTACAAAATAAACATTATTATAGTTTTTATCCTTTCCTGATATGACACTGCTGACCTAAATCTTAAATAAAATCATCGTATTAATAAAATTCCTAAGAGGAAAGCACCATACGTACTTTACATACGAAAATCATACCACACTACCTATACATACTTAGTTCATATGCATATTGCATGTAATATCTGTATGCGTCTCTTCTACATGTACAAATATAAGTAGATAACACAAATATGCAAGGAATGTTTTGCTTAAGGCAAAAGTATTTTTTATCTTTCCTTTGTACATTCACTCAAGTCTCAAGTATGCTTGATAGTGTGAGTGTGCCTAAATAAATATTATCTTGTGTAACTGCAACTTACCCCATTTTGCAATGAAATCTTTCTACAGCCTACACTCTACACTTACACTGCTCCTAAAGTAGACCAAAGCTATTTTTCGCATTTCACTTTTTGTCCCTTTTTCACTGTTTATGTGACTAAAGTATAATCTTGTATAGTCTTACTGGCGCTTTTACATAACAATGACAAAGGCAAATAGGCTTTATGTCTCCTCTGACTTTACTGATATTGTTTACAAGATATTTTGCCTACATAACTGTATATGCATACATACATACAAAGGTAATATTACAGTCAAAGTAGATTTTGGTAAACCTACTCTACTTTCAAAGTTTCAAAATCATACTAAGTGACACCTTATAAAGAATTTCTATTACAGCACTATAACTATACGTCCTTCTTGGGTTTACTTACCACACAACCAAACCAAATCACTTTATACACTCATACACACATAGTATTATGGCATAACTACTGTTAGGTTCTTAAATATGAATTATATTTGCACATACCTATGTACTATGTACTATGTGTGTACATTCTACAGTATTCATAACCAAATAACAAATAGTAAACTTTCTATACCGTGTGTGTGGTTTTCTATAGTTTCAAAAAGTTGGGTCTAAAGGGTAAGAGCTTATACAGTGAGGAATAAGGATACATAGAGGAGCAATGTAATGCATCCAGGAGATCCTATATACAGTAGGAGTAAAGTAAGCGTAAGTAAACAGAGCCGCAAGGGAAGCAGCTAAAAGATACTAGAATTGAACCCAACTAAACGGAGTGTATAAAATCAGATGAGACATGATATTCGGGGAGAATTATGGGACTGTCACAGATAAACAGTCATTTCCGGTGGCTTCGTTTGTGCCTCTTGTCTCTATTTGAAGGGTCACCCTCAGACTTTTAGTCAAACTTCAAAGCTCAGCTTTTCAGTCTCCATAGGTAGCTACTATTTGTATTCTTTTGGGAGGAAATGGACATTTTTGATCGCGGTCATGTTTTGTCTGGGATGACATGGAAGCTTAACCTATAGCTTCCTATAACAATTTGGAGTAAGCTAATGTTGAATGTATATACTACATACTAAGTAATTATATTGCGATAGACCACACAACTACAGGAGTAAAGCATTATGCATTATACTTTTACATGTGGCGGAGTGACAGGTGGGATATTTCACTAAATTGTTGTAAAAATACTATTTCAAAGTAAAGTGTACGTACATATTCAGCTACTTAAAGATTATTCCTATCATAACTGTAAGGTATAAGGTTCATTCTATTTTAAATGGATACTTAAGAAATTACAAACCAGCCTTCATTTTCAAAACCAACGTTTATAGAGAATTTTGGACGGTTTCAGGCAGAAATTGGCATATTATTATTATATAACCTACTATAAATTAAATTAGATCAATAGTTCAAAGCAATGTAAACAAATAATAAGTCCAAAAGTAATCAAGTAGATATATTTAGTAAAAATAAGCCGGGAAAGTAATTTGGGTTTAGTGCCCCGCGGCAGAGTGCCCCTGTGCGCTGAGTATATCCGTGACCCATTTTGGAGTGCTCCCTATGCGGGTGTCATTTGCGGGTACCTACATAAATTACCAGCCCGATACAAACATACATACAGTGCAAAACTTATCTAAGATAATTAGATATAAACACATTCTACGTGTGTTTTGATGTAAAAAAATTGTCTTGCACAAAGGCTATTTAATTTAAAAATAAATTTTAAGACTGCAAAATATATTTTAAAATTGGTAAAAAAATGTGCGTGTCTACATATAATGGGAAGCCTACTTTCCCTTTACTTTACTGCATGTAGGGTTAGAAATCATGCTAGCTAAGTGTGCCCCTAGATTTGTAAACGTTTAAATGAGTTTGAGTTTAGAGCATATGAGGCGTATTTAATTAGGCAGCTTGACTGCATGTATATTATTATGTTTACTTCCAGTGGTGAATTGCCCATTAGCTCTCAATTACTTAGGCTTTCTCTGGAAAATCCTTCCTCATTCATGGTTCTCACAAGTTGAAAGGGGACTTCATTAGTCATTTGTAAATTATAGAAATATTCAGAGTATAAACTCTTGTAGATTTGAAGGAGAAAGCAAATGGAAAGAGAAAGCTGCACTGTCAGTACATAGTACACATATACAGAATATAGGAATATATTCTAGAGTCTAGATATTTAAGTAGAGTATTGTCAGCAAGAGTATAATAAAATGAATAGCAAGATTGAGAAGTGGAAGAGACGGAGACAAGTGAAAAACTTTTCAATCTGCGTAAAACTCCTGACGGGTGCACTTATTGTCGACATGTATATTGCATGCGGGAAAATTGGAGGCTTTAACTTTATTTATTTAAGCCGATTATGGTAGTAACGAAAGTCGAGTTAGTTGAGTAAGTGGCTGCAACATTGGACTCAGCATGATCTTAGGCAACGCAGTTGACGTGACTCTTCTTCTATCTCCAAATTTACGGATCTCTAATGCCTACCTATACTTATCACTTATATTCATAGCAGATCTTGCTCCACACGTAATTTCTAATGCATTCATATTTTCCCCTGCCAACCAACACCAACCAAACTAAACTAGACTACAAATTCCTAGAACATAAATATAATTCTGCTGAAGGGAGGTAATGGAAATACAGTACAGAGTACAGCACACCCTTATACTGTAAGGGGCAGTTTTCAAAATGCGAGAATAAACTGAAATTGAATGACAAGAGCTAAGTCGAGAGCTGACACTAAACTGTTTGTTGCACAAATATCTATATAACGTAGGCGGGCATCTATATAAACTAACGTAACATAAAGTATCAATTGGTAAGACTATTATTTACTACAGGTAGTTCCAAATAGCATGCAACGTGGGAGAAATTATATGCAGAGCCAAAAATATTTAGCTTGAAAGGTATTGGTGAAAGTTTTAAGCGGTTTTTACATGTAATTAGAGAAAGCATATGACTTAATATTTACTAGACAATAATAGAGTCCTTTTACGCATTATTTCTCATGTTGCATCATATTTGAAGCGATTTTTATGCCACGTTGTATGTGTACTATTTTGCTTTAAGTTTTACTGGCATTATACTATAACACAGCAGTACAAGTCCAAATATATTAACAAGGAAAGGAAGTACAGAAAGCGAAAGTTGAAATTCGAACTGAAACCGTGGAGGGGAGGCAATTAAATACTAAATCCTATATATCAAGTACTGGCTCAGCATTTTCTGGATCCCTAATTGCGAGATGATGTATTAGGGCACTTTTAGTTTTGAATATTTTACACTTGAAACAGAATTTTAACTTCAAATGCATAATACTGTTAATATTATTTGCAATAATGGAAAACTGTGATATATCGGTTTGCTTTCTGTCATGACTCCTGTCCTGTCCTGTCCTGAGTTTAATGCTCTACTTTCATAATTTTGTCTTTGTCGAAGAGAATTATAAATTATTCATTCAAACGTACTGTTATCTCATGTACATAGTAACATAGCAATCTACCTGCTACATTATTGCTACCTACTTGGGCATCTACTTAACAAATACATAATTAAAATTCGCAAAAGCTAATTGGAAAATAATATATTCCAACTTCCCTTTGCGTTCCCTTTGTGCTATTTACGGATCGGCAACCTTTATGTGAATTGGATGCTTTAAAAAGCTAATTCAAACTGCTCATAAAGCAAAATACTCATGCGAGTGTATATTTAGCATGAAAAGACATACACGGGTCTGGCTTGAAAATTTTCTTTGACAGTAACAGTTGAGCCAAGTTGTTTGCAAAGCAAAAACATTATTTTACAACGTGCTTTGGTGTATCTGTACATACACTGGTAAACATACATAATATGTACATAATATAATCCATAGCACCTGCCTACTGAAAAAATAACATTAATGTATTACATACTGTATTGTAGTGTTCCCCTGTAATACTACGCAGTATCTGTACTTAATACTATAGAGATGAAACTAAAACTAAAGGCAGAAAAAGAAAAGGC
Source organism: Tomocerus mixtus (assembly GCA_034694165.1). Classification (NCBI taxonomy): domain Eukaryota; kingdom Metazoa; phylum Arthropoda; class Collembola; order Entomobryomorpha; family Tomoceridae; genus Tomocerus; species Tomocerus mixtus. The sequence continues at coordinate 4,617 of JAQFYC010006817.1, forward strand.
GACTCTTGTTCTGTCATCAACAAAATATATGCTTGGCATGGCTTTTATCTCTCCAACTTTACGTTTATCTTAAGATCGAGCTGAGGCTGATCTAAAGCTATTATTAATACATTGTGCACTTCACCAGGTTAATCAGCATCCTTTTGCGTCTCTTTATTCTCCGCCTGGCCTTTAATACCTACTTACTCTTTCTGGGCTCTGTTTTGTCTGTGTGCGGCGCTAACGAAATTGCAAATTACAACTACCCATATAATATTCCTACTCAACTCCACATGATATGCTATAGGATCAAATATAATACTATAAAGAACTATGTACGCTATGTATGCAGTATATACAATATCCTTTTGCACATCTTACTTAGGAATAGGAAGCTAGAGCTACACTATGGCAAATTGACATCAGGCTTCAGCTTTGACTTCAGGCCAGACTGGGCCACCAACACTAATAAGTAACTAGATAGGAAGACTTCTCATGTCGGGTGTCTTACAAATATCTTTCGAGGTAAGTCGACATTCTCCATAGTTCTATAAAGCCAAGCCACGCATCTTTCGTCAGCCAGCCTAAGCACAGTGTTCTGTGTACTATAGTGTATCAGAAATGTTTTAGAGGATAATAAATACAAAGATGTAGGTAGTAGGTACTAACTAGATTAAATAACTATAATACGAGACTCGCTAACCCTCTTTGGAGGGATAAAGTATGGCTAGCATACAACTGGCAATCTAATTGTATCTCATATCTACATTCTCCTACATTAGCCAAGTTACATAATTTATATAGTAGCTATATGTATCATGTATTCACATTCCTGTTATCAAATACAGACACAATATAAAACTTTATTAATATATGTAGTCATTAGTGAAAGCAAAGGAAGAATAATATTTTATTTCCTTACTATTGTTTTCGAATTATTATACCCTTTGGTAAATGATGAAAAATTGTATATTAATATATTGCACTAGTAATATTAACAGATAAAGGTGTTACAGAAAGTTAAATTCTATATAACAAGATTTATATCTAAAGATAACATATAAAAATAATTTTTATAAAGTGGGATAGGATTTAGGATAGAATGAAACATCTGGCTGTCTATTCTCTGTATCTGTGATGTAAGGGTTTTAGTTTTGGTATCGAACATATATATCTATTTATATTAATATAATTACTATATATCAATTTGACTTCATTAGATTTACTGTGCCATGTGAGAGGAGGGAAAGAATTAGTAGATAACATGTGTTGATCTACGTTGTGATAAAATGCAAGTAAAGATAGAAATTTGGAGACTGCAGTTGAAGTAGTAATCTTTGTTTATCTTGGCAACTGTATATATTTACGATGCACTCTTAATGTATGCTACTATCGGTACTATTAAGTTATATGTGTGTAGATGTAGGTTGTAGTCATTTTTAGAGACTGCTACTAGGGAGAAGGAAACTTTATTCTCTGTGAATTTACTGTGAGTTTCTCTTAACAGTGAATATATCTACTATGCATGTAGTATTTACTATTTACTATTTACCCTACTCTATTTACTTGTTCTTTTTTGCTTCCAATTCACATTCTTTGTAAAATATTCATTTCAATTCAGTTACACAGTACACACATACCAATAGCGAATACCCCCAGATATTTACGGTAAAAACGTAAACCTACTTAGCTCTGTACTTTAAATTTATCTCTATAGCTTTTCTTCTGCATATTAGCACTCCTATCTGTATATGTGAGCTACCAGACCAGTACATCCAGCCGTAACGTAGATTTATCCTTTGCTAATAATGCATAATGAATGAAAACACACAAAATTGTACAAAACGAGTCAAGTACTTGACAAGCAATTCAAAAACTCAATTGTGCTTTAGCCACACATAAAATGCCTCATATATTCATCCCTGTGCATACATCAAAGTTTAATTTGATAGCTAGGTGAATGTAGGTGAAACACAAGGCAAGTATCTTCTCAAGCAGTTATTTAGTTTGCTTAACTCTACAGGAAGAAATGTTGGCAAGTGTATTGTATCTGTATGTGTATGAACGACGATGCTATGCGATGTTAGGACGATTATGCTACTTACTACTACTTAATACATATTTAAACTAACACAGCCTTGCATAATTCTTCATTGCTACACACAGTACACTAACAGTATGTTGCATAAACGAGAATGTTATGAAATGTTAGTATCGCGATGGAAATAGTCAAGTACCTAATATAAAATTGTGCTACCATAAAATTCCTGTTTAATATAAGCTATAAGTGTGGTCTAGTTCTATTATATTGTCTTGTCGAGACTTTGCTATTATTTAATCTATGTATCCAGTACATATAACATAATTTAAGAGGAAATATTTACATAATATTTGTGGGCATATACTATTCTTTCTTTTAACACACATTTTTAAATTCGTTTTTTTTTGAACACATTGGTTTTCGGAATTTGTATATTTGATTATTGTACACTGATGTGTAATTAAATTATTAAATTGGTTACTCTGTCTACTGAACCCAGAACATTTTTTACAATATTTTATTTCACAACCATCTTCAATATATTAATTAGTATCTAAATATTTTTTAAACAGTTAATTCCTTTCAGATCAAATAAACCCAACACCATAACTTGTGTACAATTTCGCATAATGTTACTAGATACAGTATTATCACACTTCAATGTATTCCTTCTAGAAAATGGAAAGTGTGAGCCATGAGAGAGAATGAAACTAGTTTTTACAAGACAGTTAAGGTCTGCATGGGATATGCAAATAGCTACACAGGTACTTATTTTGACCGTGAGTTAACTTCAGGCGATACAAAGTATACACTTATACACTAAAGGTGTAGCTGAATAAACCTTGAATGTTTATGTCCTACTGCAATAGTTCTACAATGTACCTATGTAACAAGATTCTTGTTAATAATGGAAAGTATGGGATGCGGTTAGAGAATTTATCACTTTCCTCTACTTTTTAGTGGTGCTCTATTTTCTATGCTATGCAAATTTAGTTATGCTCTTTTGGCCACTCTATAGTTTCTTTAAGTTTAGCTACCTCCGTTTCTATTTACTATTTACTACAAGAATAACAACAATAGTGCTTCTACACACTACACTACACATACATAATACATAGGAATTGAGTTATTTACTATACAAAAATAAGTATCGTATTTAAAATATTTTAGGCACTTATAGAACAGAAAATAACTAATCTACATACAGCTTCTTATTTAGCTAAAGTTAGCTAAAGCAGCTATACATGCATAATATTATACTTTTCTATATTAACATTGAACACAATTCATTTATGTACCTATAGCTTATTTTCATGGTTCTAGTGACATTAATCGAGGGTCTATATAACTATAAAGGTATATATGCCTACAGAGTTAGCAGGTATTCAGGTATATTGTAATATTAAATGTTTTTGCATATCTACGAGTATAAAGGCATTGGTAGCAGAAATCTGAGCGTAGTACAATAGTGGAGTGCAGGAGATTGTAATGTAATGCATTGAAGTGCTCCAACTTTTCACACTTGTTTCTGTGTCAAGTGAACCGATGTAATTTAAGCCAATGCAGTTTTTCTTGTCTCTGATTATTATTTTATTATTCAGTTTTCTGTCTTAGGGAGCTGAAAACTGCAACAGCTGCAACTTTTTCTACTGGCCTAGTCGTGAACCATGAACGTTGATGCTCGACTGCCAAAATTCTACTTCATAACAAGGATACTATATCAAGAGGAGTTTGTTGAATAGCATTCCAGAGTCCAAATGAATTGTATTATGTATACGAAATGAAAGGGAAGAAAATTCAAATGGTTGCTGTATTTCTGTGAAAACAGTCTACTGTACATAGTCTGCTCTACAACTAGTAGTTATTATTAGTACACAGTTTTTAAAAGTAAAATCTGTATAAAGTTTTACATTCCTGCTTCCTAGTACATAGTAGTTTTAAGCTAAAACGTGCTCTCGTGCATAGTTACTTATTTCGAGGAAAAGTTGTTCAGAAAACAGAAAAAGCTGAAACAATGGAACTGAGCTTGGAAAGTTAGGCCAAAACCAGTAAATTTCTTATGAGAAAACATTGTGTACAGAATTTTCGAGAGAAATTCGAAAAAACTGCACAATGAATTCATAAACCGGAAGAACGTCCATTGGTGAGTAGTGAAATCACAATCTTGATCCAGTTAACGCATACAAAGGAGAAAATTCTGTAAAACTGAACTACATAGGAGAAGATTCGACTTGACTGGAGAGGACGTGATAGACATTGGCCAAGTTGATGGTGTTGGTCTGGTGGTGAAGAAAAGGTGCTTAGAAGTACACAAAGATATCCCCTTAAACCAAGAAGTGAGTTTTCCAGTTTTCTCTTCTGTATCTTAAATCCACATCCTTTTCCATGCCAGGCCACATATCATAGTCACATTGTGCATGGCTACATAACCATAAGAAAAGAAACGCATGAGCTTCTCTTGTCTGGCTTGGTTTGGCCTGGAGAAGACCAAAGGACCAAACCAAACCAAGTAAGTAACTAGAATCAAAGAGAAAAAGGAACTTATATACTTATACGTACATACCTAGCTGGAGTTTATTCTGAAACTGATGTGATTTCGTTAGAGTTGAGTGCTGGAAGACTGGAACAACTGGAACATACCTTCGGATGGAGGAGTGAAGCTGGAGCTGGAACATGGAACAGTAGCAGTAGCTGGCAAGACAGGGTAAATGCTAAAGCGGCTAAACTAGACAAGAGCAAAGTTGAACAATGTGAGTATCCAATCCAGCAAGAGTCGAATTCGGATTTGGCAGTCCAAGTCCAAGCTTAGAAAACCCGGGTAGTACACAAGAGCAACGAAAATCAGTCTCTACTGCTGCTAACGCTAACACCAGCATAGCAGAGCAGAAAGCCAAAGCAATTCTAACTTAACCAAACGAGCCGAGAGACTCAAAGCGTTAGAAGCAGAGCAGGCCAGGGCGAAACGAAACACGCATTCTACATAGAAAGAAGGTAACAAACAGTAACAGTATCCAGTATATGCCTAAAGAATCCAGAAGAACATTGCTTTACTCCATTCCAATCCATCCAAAACTAACCAACTTCAACTCTCTTTCTTCTCTGGAGCTTCAGTTCAGTAGGAGGAATCAAACCATACGGAGAATACGTATTGTGACTGTACTCCTAAGTTAGCTTAACTCGCTCACTCACTCCACTCCAGTTTTCGGTATTCGGTTCAAGAGCTCCAGAGCCCTATCCAGCAGAAGCATATCGTACCGTAGCACTACTACCAACTACCACACTACATATTTTGTGTGTCCAAGGAAATACACCCCAGTCTGCTTCCAGCTTTCACTCAAGCATAACTGAAAGTGAATTTTCCAGGAGAGAAGCCGAAGCTAGTTATCCTAGCTATTGTATTCTAGTAAACAAATCTAAAGTCTAAAGTTGCAGTCCACAACACAATATAATACTAATAGCACAATCTTCCACACAAATTACTATAAACAAACACTAACAACCTAATTTCTCTCACTATTACATCGCTGTCTCATTGTCAGTCTAATTTATTTTCCGTGTCTGCTGCTGTGCTGCTCTTGTGCTTCCTCCTCTCTTCTCTAGTGTGCTGGAGCAGGATTCCAGGATTCGGATCCAATCCAGGAACGAGAACTGAGAACTATAGGACAACAAGTACACTACATTTATATTAAAATTAATTAGTCAGGATTTTCACATAAGAATTAGTCCCAGTACTAATCGTAAATATAAATAAACTCTCTCCCCCTTCCTGATTGGCTAATAAACCACTCTGAGAACAAAGAAAACATCAAACACTGAAAAGGCGCCAAGTATCCAATTTTCTCTTTTCTTCAGTGATTTTCTCAATTACATTACAATGGGCTGAGATTTTCTTGAAAACTTCATATATTTACGCTGAAAAATTACGGAACAGGGAAATTAACTGTTTAAATTGGAAACAACGCAACTTGGATTCTGGAAAATATTTGCAAAGTAAATAGCTTCAACTTGGTAAATAAGTTGGAAACGAAAAACAAATAAATAGTTGATACAATATAAATGTGAACTTACGTTTTCCGCTGTTTTTTCCGCATTTGTCATTGACATTGAATTTGCAGGGGAATTTCGTAGACGAAAATTGTTGTCTGGATTGGATTCTCGAACGAAACTAGAAAAATACCTACGCATTATTCTGTTTTCTTATTGCTGTTGCCAGTTAAAGTTGCCTGGAGCATTGACTGATTTGCTACACTACTATTGGCTCGTAAATTGCATTCTATCTGTATAAGTATAAAGTGTCTTTATAAAAGTAGTATTTGAAGAACTACGACTTACGACTACAGTTTACTTCCAGTGTTCCAGTCAGTTCAGTAGTACTGTTGCTGATTCTGCTTTGCAAACACACACACGCTACATTAAACAGTCTTGTTTTGTGGTGAAGTACTTGTGACTACAGTTGAGATAAGTGAGAGAAGAGAAACCTAAAGTGAGACTCTCGTCCGTAGACAGTAGAAGAGCTGAAATATTCCAGGAGCCAAAAGGAAGGAACCCAAACACTGGAAAAGAACAAACTAAAAGCCTACAGACAGACATAGAAAGTTAAGTTCCTGACAGACTCACACAAATTACTACGAGTGAAAAGACATTTGTCTCACTTGTTGGTGGTTTCCAGTTTCCAGCACTACTACTGCTTTGCTTTGTTCCTTCACCATCATCCAGTAGAACAGAGTCAGAGAGGAATGAAATGGTAGTAGAATTCCCCGGAAAATGTTCCTTGGTGCAATGAAGTCGATCAAACTTTTGGAGATTGTTGTCTTCATCATTGGATCAGGTAAGATTTAAGATCAGCAAACAAAGGGGCAAAGTATTTGTAATGTAATCCCTTTCTCTGATAGTGTAGGA
>JAQFYC010006818.1:0-11533 GCA_034694165.1 Tomocerus mixtus
AATTTATTAGTGGCGGCGGCGAATTGTCGTCGCGGCGAATTGTCGCGCGGCGAATAGTCGCGGCGGCGAATTGTCGCCGCGGCGAATTGTCGCGTCACCCATATAAATATCATCTATACTACAATATATCAATGCACATTATACATTTAATATAGCATGTACTATTGTGCGTACTTATATGTTCTCCGCTGATTTGTATATTACTATTCTGCATATACTCTAATCTACATGCTTAGCCAAGCTTTGAGTTGTTTTCTTCTCGAAAACTTTATAATACTACCTTTTGTCTACCTAAATACTATGTATGCTTCATATATGTATGTTTGTACTTTACTTCTAAACAGGATCCTTTGTTCTTATTCTTTTCTTTAACCCCTTCTCATTCTCTTTTATAAAATATTATACTTATAGTTATTTAACTTAGCTAGTATTGATAGTTCACTCTTAAGTAAATATATTGTTCAACATTGAAATAGATTTCTTTTACTTTCTTTATAGTAAGGAAGGATTACTATATATATTGTATAATATTACTGTAACCGTAGACATGTATTTAGGTACTTTAAGTTATATTATACTTATATGACGTTACTTGAGACTCTGAGAGCAAATGGGAGATCATCATGACATGACTATGCACTCGTTTCCTTTTTGCTTTCGTTTCGTCTGTTATGCCATTGCGATGGGATAGGATGGCATGGCGGTGAACTGATGTGATGCGAGAATCTCCTACGGCTCTTCGTGCCGAATTACTTTTCATCAGGAAGACGTAGACGTTGCACTCGCTTGCTCCTCTTTCTTGTCTTGTCTTATCCATCGGCACTAAAATACAATACAATCCAATACGGGACTACAGTTCAGTCTCCGAGACAGTGAAACATGAAACCTGAATATGAAAGTAGTATTCGATGGCAGGAGAATGTTGCTTTTAAAATTAGGTCTTACTAATCGCATTTCGATGTCACATTCAATTCCATTGTCTATATAATGATAATGTGATTATAGCAACTTTATTCCTGTTATCTTAGATGCTCAGCTCACACAGTACAATATTCTCTTGGCGTTTGGTTTGTTATGGCGAAGATCTGGATGTGATGGCAAACAGAGTAACTATAAATAACACACCTAGGTACTTCTAGCATAAAATGTTCTACTACTTATTTAATATTATGTAACTTACAGTGTAATATATAATGCTATTTGAAATGAAAACGCATGATCAAGTGAAGGTATTAGCTTAGATGTCTTGAGTATTTATTTATTGAATCATAATTGAACTAGATTACTTAAGATTATTTTTACAATAATGTTTGCACGTTTACATACTTTCTGGAGTACACATTTCAAATGTAAGGAGATGCGTAAAGTTCCAATGTTTGTAGGATTATGAATTATATTACGGATGATAATATTATTTAAGACATGCCTGATATATGTACAGTATGTACATAATAGAAATCATGAATACGAAATTGGTATTTACTATTCAGACAAAAAAGGTTTTAGCATAACTTTATCCGTTTAATAGCGGTGCAGCGTATGTATATGTACCTATGGAATAAATGGTACCCTGTACGTTTAGCGTGCTCGAGTAAATGTAAAGTAGAATAGTTAAATGCTGGTATAAAACAGGAAGAATATGTAAAAAGGTTTTATTTGTGTAGTAAATCAAAGGGAAAGGTAAGGATCGGAACGATTTTTCCAGATTGCAAGTCCGGAGGAAAGTGGAGAAAGTACTATAACTATAAAAACAGTAAAGGAAGACTGTGACTGGGAGACTCGTGTATAAGTAGATCGAGTTGACTGGGAGGAACTACGTCGGAGAGGACAAGGTGGCAGAGTGGGATGGATGGATGGATGTAGAGTAGAGAGAGACTCGGAACATAAAGGACAGATACGTACGTAAAATATATACTTATATAGATATATATATATATATATGGCTTCGTCAAGTCAAGTGAGTTTGAAACGGCTCGTGACGTAAGGGAAAGAAAAGTCAAGTGTAAGTGCAAAGCCACATTTCCCCGTCTGTCCAAAAATGTAGGAAGGAGTGCGAGCGGCGGACGCTATGCTATATGTCACGTCTAATTCCTAATACTCCAAACTCCGAGTTCTTGCAAGCCATTCCCATCTATTTTATAGTATACGTACGTATGTGTTCTTTCTGTAATAACATTTCACATTTCTTCTCCTCCTCTCCTACTGTCACATAAATTCCAATATTATACATTATGTAAAATTTCATACTATGATATTTAGTAATGCTGGAGAATTTCAAATTTCAATGTACCTAAGCATATTATTGGAACTCATACTTAGCTTTCAAAAGAGAAACATTCCAAGCATATTTATTTAGAAAAGTAGTAACAAGGTAGACATAGTACACAAGGTTATCATTGAGCACAGCAACTATTGTAATAGCAGTAAAAACAATGTGGTGTATAAATAACAGTGACACGTTTAGTACTACCTTTGCAACAACAGCAACGACAACACACTACATATTATTATTTTGGAACAGGCAGGTGGGTTGATATTTAGCATTACAATTGTATGTAGATAGTTCCTTTTTGACGGAAGTATCTTCTAAAACACATTTTCCCCTGACATAATCGTTGTATTAGAATATGTATTGAGGAGATAGGAATTTATTTGGCAGAGTACAGTAATGCAAGGAAATAATAATAAGACGTCGTCCCTACTCTTCTGTGTGTGTTTGTATTTTGTATACAGTATGTTGGCTTGGGTTGGCTTGGGTCGCACGATCTTGCTCATCTCATAAAGAGAGAGGGAGAAAGTCATGTAGAGTAGATTGAATGGATGGATGAGAGTAGTTAGATGGTAGTAGATGTCAAGTTGGATGTGAGTTGAGGGAAAGCCAGTAAGTCAATGTGGTGGTGGCTGTTCATTTCCGAAGGCAACTGGCAATTTGTTTATACTCAATGGAGAATCCTCTCTCAACAACATCCTTGATGGTCCCATCCTGAGCAGTGCCATCCGATCGGAAATTCAGTGTAATCGGCCCCTTCACATCACCTATACACAAATGACCCAGCAACCAAACACAAAATGAGAAAAATCCCATCATACGGAACAAAAAACACCAAGTAAACGGCCCTATCAACACTTTAGCCACTCTCGCTCACAATTTACTCTGCTCACCTCAGTTATAAAATTTACACACTACATACAAACTACATACATGCATCTATATTGGCTTCAATATTAAACTCAACTTAGTGCTTACAATATGTAGTATTTTCAATAATAAATCCCTTCAACACACAAAGTTTCTTTTCACGCATTCATCCACAATGCTCTCGTGACATTATCTATATTTTTAAACATAACGTAGGTAAATATTATAAATAGGAGGTAAAAGTAGTAGCATAATATAGGGTGGGGGTGTATTAACTATAAATATGTGATTATGTATACCTGATGCAGTTAGCATTGATTTTTCCAATTGAGTAGATATTATTAAAATGTTCACACATTCCATGAAACGAGATAAATATGTATATAAAGGATTATGATTTACGATAAGTATTATTTTGCATTATTCCTGCCCTTTTCTGTAATCCTAATCCTCCCTATGCCATCTCAAAACTGAGCAGGAATAATTTTTATGCAAGTAAATTAGATTTTAGTTCTTATCTACTTACTAATCTAATGTATGTGCTACTATGTAGATTGTTTGCACAGCTAAACAATGGATATATAAACCTAAGTATGTAGTACAAATATTATGATACAATTAATACTACCCACATATTACTTGTAGTATCTGTACTGCCACTATTAGAAGACATCATCAACTCGTCGAACATTAAGAGTACAATGTTAATATCTTTGGAGAAAATAGACTTTCTCCATCACAGATTTTATTGTTAAACGGATAGCGGTAAGCACTTATTTAGTTAGTGCTACTAGTGACTTACAATGTCTAATACGTGTAGTAATACTTTAGTACCATCATCAAATCACCACCTACTTAACGGGTTTGAATTTATTACGAATTTTGTGTACATAAAGCGCTAAGCGGAAGTACTTGCGATGATATGATGATGGGAGGAGGAGGCGGAGGAGAGCAATGGTGCACTGCACTGCATATACGGCTCGATGTGAGCAGAGACAAATACAATCTGTTATAAACATATGCCATGAGAAAGGAAAGCCAAAGTAATATTATACATAAAAGAGCTTATTCATTTGACAAGATAGGAAAAGCCAACAGTGTCACACATTGTGATGTAACTTTTGACATTATTGCATTATAGAGCAGAGTAAAGACGAGAGTATAGTTGTCTGTCATAAACTGTAACATCATCAACATCATTTTCTGTCAGAAGGCTTGGCTTACGCTAGTCAGTTGTCTGGGTACGTAAATAGTCACTATTACGCAGAGTCAATAGCATATTATATTATACAAACTCTACGGCAACTCAACGAAATCGAAAGCCAAGTGAGTAAAAGCAGCTTCTCATTTCCATTCCCTTTTGTATAACTATGTTCATAATACTATGTACTATAATGTAATATAGTTATACAAAGCCTGCGAAGGCAACTATATATACTATTTATAAATGTAATAGAATGGTTAGAAACTTTGCAAGTCGATTCCAATAAACTGATGTGATGAGAGTCAGAGGAGGGGTTGCAAGAGTCAAAGTCATAAGTCAAGTCGTGTCTCGCCCTACATACAATGTCTGCAGATTTGAATGAAAATTACAAATAAGTATGTGTATATACGCTGATACTAATATCAAATGCAAAAACAAAACCAAAGCACGGAGTATAAAATAAAGTTCTAGTACAGCACATTCACATACTGTAGAAAATCAAACGCTTTACGGGGTTGTATGAATGTCTTCACAGTGGTTGACTTTTAGACAGATTTTCGATTTCTCTGTATTGACTACTAGCTAAAGGCTACCATAAAAAATTATGGGCAGGAATTATAACTGCCCCATTTCACTTATAAGACATACAATTGTGTAGCCTTACATTATCTGTTCGCACGTGCAATGACGATTGTCAATTCTCTATTAAGACTTTGCATTCTATAGTCGTTCTACTTATTTACTTGCATTTTTTTTAAAGTGGAATTTAATTAGTAATTAGTACGAAAAAGGAAAAACGGATGCATTGAAGAAAGTTCCCACTTACTTTCACCATGTGCATGTTACCAATTATCATTTATCGGTTCGATGAATTTTTCTTTGAGACAATCGCATATTTTTAAAGGCGAGTATCCCATCTTGAAACTGCTTTCAAGTAGCTCATACTGGAAGTATACCTACCTATTATATGCAGTAGCCGGCATGAGAGAAACATTTCATTACAAATATTAGTACTACTTTATTATTTTTAATGATCTCCAATGATAGTGAAAGCGGAAAGAAAGCAGTAACAAAGCAATCAGAATTTAGCTGGTAATAACTATTTTATCTAATTTTTGAAATGGCAGTGCTATTGCTTAAGTATTAAAAGTTAGAATGGATTTTTATAGATTTTCGAATAATGTCTAATATCGTTTTACTATTCATCTGAAGCCTTAAATTAACTTTACAAACACATTAGACAGCTAATGCACTCCTTTTGGAGAATTTCATGAGCCATTTGTGTGTATTAGCTGAATATTAAGTTTAAGATTTCTGAGTTGATTGCTTATAAATGTTTGTATACTACATACCTACTATCTTAATGACTTTCCCTTTGGGCGATTGTAATAAAGTATGTATTCTACGCATATGAATAACTTTCTGAATAACGATACAGATAATTTTTAGAATAAAACCCGTTGATAGCTGCAAAAGAGGGAAATTCATTGCTTTCGACAGAAATATACTCAATTTGTTTCATATCTTCACGTGGTACGATATTTAAAACTCTCTTTTGCCCTGTTATACTTTACCACAATTTTATCTGCACAATGTCATTTTCTTACGTGGATAATGCTAGTTATAGTGCATTTTATACACTACAGCAAAAACGTTGTTAACTTGGTGTACATTGTTAATTTCTTCCTGGGTGCTGGATATAACGGTTTAACACGAAGAAGTTATTTCACCAAAGTAAATAACATCTTTTTCAAAGAACACAGAAAATATTTGTTGTAATCTATTTTGCTGAATATAGTTGTACTAGTATAATAATGATGAAATTGCAAGTGGTGATTATAGTTGTTTAGAGTTAGAATTAGCTCTGGGAGTAGTATTACGTACAGCTAGAGCAAAAACTAGTTCTGTAAGTTAGTTGTGAGATGAGTAAATAAAAGCTAAAGGCTATGAAAGAGCAGGAGTTGGTTAGTCAGTATGTCTATATAGTTTATAAGGAAAGTGAGGAAAGCAAACTAACTATAAAGTAATGCAGTTACTAATTGAACCACTTTTCAGGACTGATTAATGTGCGTCATGAAGTTCTAGGGATAACTTGTTTGTGACTCCCTTCTTTCTATTGCATTGTCGTTGATGAGTACTCTTGCTTTATTAACTACTTATTATATTATAATCTGTGCCTGTGTCTTATAGCAATTCTACATAGAGCTCGAAATACTAATACTATACTTCTAACTTCGAAGATATCACGTTAAACAAGGGGAATCTAGGAAGGAAAATCGCGTCGGACTGAAGATCGCATAGACTGAAAATCACCTCGGACGGAACACCGCATGTCCTGCTGCCACTTCGCTTCGCGTATTAACCTAACCTAATAAAAATCAAACAAACTGCAATGGGGGCATACGTAGTAAAGGAATTTTCCTTTAGTAAATAAGGGGTCTTTTTGGAATAAAATGCTGCGATAGGTATTTATGCATAATACAGGTTTTGGGTTTGTTTCTAAATATAATCTTTTCCAAAAAAGAGAATGCTTTAAGAATTTAGCACATACATTATTTGTATATTTGTGCACAAATGACCTCCCGGGTAATGTAAAGTGACCACATCACATTTTTTCATTTTGGTAAGTACAACTAATTTACCTGGCCAAAAATGTTTATACAGGGTGACCGGAAAAACGTTACAAATTAAGTTTTTGCCCAGGAAGTGAAAGTCGGCCGTGATGTGAGTACATAAAAAGAATGTATAAGTACTTAGCTTTCGAATGATATAGCATGTGGCCCTCGTTACCACCGTATCTTTTGTGGTTTTCAAGTTACTGAGGGTGAAATTTGCATGTTGTCATGTTTCTGGATCGCTCTGTAGTCGGCAGTGGCCATCTTCGAAAAATGCGCTGTGTTAAAACTGAGATATTTTGTCAATAAAGTGGAATAGCCAATTAGTGTGCTACATCATTCGAAAGCTACATACTTATACATTATTTTTATGTACTCACATCACGGCCGACTTTCACTTCCTGGACAAAAGTCCATTTGTAAGGTTAATTGTGTACCATAAAAAAATAAATGCTCTTCATTTAACCATTATTCCTCACCAAAATTTTATGCTTTTATCTCTAAAACATATTTTTTACCTGAAAAGTGACTGAATGTGCATTTATAAAAACAATGACTATATATTTACATATATTCACATAAATCGGCATAATAATAAAATATTGGTGAGTATATATTTTACATGGAAAAGACAGTTAAACATGAATAAGTAAGTAGTAGTGAGTTAAGTAGTGAAAAAGTACCACATAGGTAGGCTAGGTAATTTAGGTACACATAACGGGTAAGCTTTGTAATTTAGGTTTAACATCTAAACTTTGTATACTAAAAGGCAAAGTAGGTCTCCAAACATATTCCAAAAGCAATAGAAATTCATATAATATAGTGGTGAGTCTGGAAGAAGTATGAAGTAAGTACATACTTTGCATTCAATACAAAATTAGGCAAATTGACTTTATAAACAAGGCAAATAGGTTCCGTTCAGTTAGATAGCGAAGTACAAATAGTCACTGAAATTACCGAATAGAAACAAGGAAAACTAACATAACAAACGTTGAATGTTGCTACCTATTATTTGTACGTACATAGGTATGCAGATGCAAATACAGGTCATAGTCTATAAAATCGATCAGGACATAACACCAAAATACAGACATTATGACATTTATGGTCATAAGAATCTGGCCTGAAAATATTCTAATCTAATTAACAATAAATAGACAATAAAACGTAACAATGATTAGCAATATGATTTACAAGCAACATTTTTCTAACAAAAGGCCAGAAGAATTAATCATAAAAAATAAATCGATCCTTCATTTGTGTTTGCAAAGTTAAAAGAAACATTTAACAGTACTGTCTTAACCCTAAACTGTGTGTTATGTGCCTTAATTAATGACGGTTTATGCCAAATACCTTCCCATTATGTTCTAACGCCTAGGAATTTTGGTTTCTGATTGCCTACGACATAAATATGTAGTTACATACTTATTTGTAGCAAGTTAAGTACTCACATTTTGTAAAGGAAAGGAAGATCCTTGGTTTAACTTCAGAGTCTCTATTGTTAGAGTTGTTACGCATTTCTATGGAGAATAGAATGTGGAGTCGAGAGTTAGAGAAAGAATAGAGCGAATTGGTGGAAAGGGGAAAGGGAGATAAAAGTGGATCCTCATTTAGTTAGATTAGCAAGTTTTACTCAATAATGAATTTCTGCGTCTGCAAGCAAGCTTTGATTAAGTTGGAGTGCACTTGTTTCGGTTTTGATCTGGGTAGACCGCAGAGAATGAAGGAAGAATGGATGGGGTAAATGTGGCTGTATAAATTTTGAAACACTTGCCAATTGCATTCCAAGTGCCTAAATAAATAATTACAAACGTTACATTACGCAGTAGCACGGGGATTTCCCTAACGTCTATCTACATATAGGTATACAATGTATGCAAGTATATTGTTTAAAGTGCCAATCTATGTTGTAGACTTAATGTTATCAAGCCAAAGCCAGTCTGCGCTTCCTAACTAACAATAAGTACCTACTCACTATACTATACGGCATATAAAATAAAAACTTGGGTAGGTATTGCGCTTACAGCCAAAGCCAAGTTTGTAATAATTTCTAAACCATAGCAATAGCTGATCCCAGAGCGTAATACCGTCGTAGAATACTTATATGTACATACTAGTACAATTATATTCTATCATGTTATAGAGAAATAGGTGTATTAACTACAATGCATTGGCTCACAAACGAGACTTGACTTGAATTGACTTGCCAAGGCTATAGAAGTGCTAGAGCCATTCGGAGGTCATATGCACAGCAGCCAAATTCTCTTGTAATTTCGTATTCCGTGATGATAGCATGTTGTGTTGTTTGATGTGCCACTGTATTGTATTTACATGGGATGATGAAAGTACATAAAGCAGTAGCTGTAAGCAGTAGAGAAAAGCGTCTACTTTTGTAAGGACATCCAGTATCTATATGCTTAGGCTTACCTAATATGTACTTAACTTGCTACATGTAACTTAGGTATTATTTAGTACATATAGTCTATAAGTACATACATAGGTTTGCGTTTGGGGAGAGCAGTGAAAGCGAATGTACAGGTACAGTTAGCTAATTTAATCATTTTTAAACCTCCGTGGGTTTCACTCGTTAATTACAACAGATAATCACGAGCTTGTCTAACCGAGCAACTAATTATAAAGAGAGTGGTACGTACTTGCTAAGTAAGTAGGTGACATGGTACTTACGTTTACACAACCGAATTCTTACTCGATAATTACTTTTACAGTTCTTTTCACTAGCGGAAGAGCCATAATTACTATTCCTTGACTACTATTATTTCATTTCAAGTCCTTTTAATGCTGCTTCTTTTATCTCGCTTTCTTCTGTTTGGCTTTTCAATATTTAATATCAAATGGTAATATGTTACAGCACAGCAATCTCTAAGTGTTCATAGCTATAAATGAAATGTGGATATTCCAGATCCGTCTCAATATGAAGGATGGTATAATAAAATGTACCCGTTATGATTATACCACATTTCGAATTGATACTATTTTGGAAAATTCCGCTTTTCACATTGAATATTGCCAGGAACTACAATATATTAAGCTAAACACATTCATACATCGATATAATTATCACAATTTAGTAAAGAAACTCCAATTTATGATAATATCACTCATAGACGATATGATGAGGTCAATTGATTACTTAACAAATAAATAATTTTGTCTATTTATATAATATATTGTGAGAAATAAGAAAGTTAAAAATAAAGTTTAGCAATTACTTACTTGAAACAATGTTGTTTTGATTGCCGAAAAGAGGTCCACAGAATTTGGAGTCGGTATGCGTAGTCCCATTGAAGTTGCCCTCAGGAAGGAAGAGGTAGTCTTGACTGACGCCTGGGATGTCGCAAAAGAGGCTACCAGTCCCGGCCTCGTCAGAGGGGACGGGATCCACAGATACCACTACAGTGTCCTTTGCTGTAGTTTCCAGAGAGAAGTTGTGAGCTGTGAAAACAGTTTTACAAGTGTCCGGGAATCTCTTGAGACAAATTGCGTATCTCAAGTTGGACAGGTAGGGGCCAGAGCCTTCGTTGTAATTGAAAGATTTTAGGACGCCTTCTCTTCCCGTCAGATACTGGAGACATCCAACTGGAGCTGGACAATAAGTGTTTCAGGACGCATTAATGATATGTAGTATACAAAAAGATACTGCATACATGTTCTCCCACTTTATAGTAAAACTAGCTATGTACTGTACCTAACTTATTTTGAAAGTATTTAACAGACAAAACAATTAGATTTATATTCAATCCGAAACATCGTTTATTCGAAGGGATTTAATCGCGTCATTTCGTAGTTGTTTAGGCCCGAGTTCATCCCTATCAATTAGTCACCTATTCGAGTCTAGTACACTACGCATTGTGAATGTGATCTGTCTCTGTTCTCATTTTGTTCCGCAGCAGTCTAAAGTATAAATCTAAATATACTGAATGTTGATAAATAAGGGTTTTGAGGAAAGACAAGCGTATACATATACAGTAGGAAGTAAATCCAATTGCAATTGGGTGAAAGTGCAAACAATAAATGCGTACAGTCTCCATTAGAACAGACTAAAGTATGTCTTATGGATACAAATGCAATTTGACTCTGTCTACACGTTTGTTTGCTTGTAGTCTGTACAATTGTACTACTAGTACTACTAGGTGCACTAAATTCTATAATTCTTTTCTCTGGTATTGTTTTGTGTAGTATTGCGTAGTGTAGTGTAATTAATGAGCCCTTTCTGAAATGATTAATGTGCGAGTGTCGACAGCAGAATTGGTCATGGACCATGTTATTTACAGTAATACTTCGTGCAATCTATATTTTATTATAGCTTGGGCAAAACCACATACAAAATTATTTACTTAAACGCTAAAAAACAATTTTAAGCTTACTGTATAATGTCGTAGGCACATAGTACGCTCAGGAAACCTGTGTTTATATGCATGTTTCCGTTTTCTTTCACTTTTCCATGAAAATTAATAAAGTTATCAATGCGCCATTTTTAGGGGTACGGGAAGTTAGCCGATCGCCGACAGGAAATTGGCCGACATCCGACAGGAAGTTAGCCGACACCGACAGGAA
>JAQFYC010006819.1:0-11529 GCA_034694165.1 Tomocerus mixtus
AAACTTCCCCGGAAACAACTGCTGAAATCTCCTTAAAGTTCAAATTTTTTGCACCCAGGAGTGCTTCAGCTGGCTTCCCCGTATCACTCTACACCCGTACCACACAAATTTCGAGGTCCCACACCCCAAAAAACACACAAAATTTAATTTAATTTATTATAATACCACAGCGAAAATTCGTCCGCGGGCAACCGTCAGCCATCTTGTCCAGAACCTGCTGGAGTACTTAACTATACATATAATTGATCGATATTTTGGATTAATGTTCCATCTGCAAATTGAGCTATTGTCAATGCCGGATTTTTTCTCATTAAACGCTCTACGTATTGACTAGTGAAGTTATTCGCATGATACGACCAGACAGGTGTTTATTAAAACCTCTTTTGAAACTGTGAGATGTAAATAAGTAAAAATAAAATTATATGAACTTAGCATTTTTGCTGCAAATGTATACTTTTATTGCTATAGAGATTACAGTAGATTCCAGGTAACTCGACAAAAGGGATAGATTTCTAGATTTCTTTACTGATAATTACATGGAGAAAATTAATTAACCCGCCTCTCGTTTCTTTTTCATTAAAAAATAAAATCAACGTATATGCAGACAAAAACAATTAATCATAATATAATGGAATTAATACTGTGAGATATTTTCGATTGTCCCCAAATTGCTTTATCTTTATTGACACACTTAATAGGTTTTATTTGCATCAGAGAAGAATACAGATCCTATTGTGTGGCAGTTGTCTAACCGCAATAATCAACTACTAAGCACTTATTATACTTGTAATTTGTTCATAATTTTGTATTGTCCAAAGATTTTAACAGCTTATACATATATGCCATTCTAAGGTACCCAAGGGTATTTAAGGACGGTAGGTTACTTAAGGGTATTCTAAGGTATTCTATGATATTTTAGGGTATCCTAAGGTGTTTTAGGGTATCCTAATGCATTTAGGGTATAGGTTATCCTAAGGTATTTTACTTAGGGTATCCTAGCCCATTTTACGGTATTGCAAATGTTTTAGCAATTCAAAAGCCAAATTAGCTAACAATACAATAGTCATATAATTGTAATAATAAGGAAAAAATTGCCAAAAAGTATTTTCATGAGTGGAAATCGAATTCCCTCGTGATTTACAAAGGAAAAAAGTTATTTCATCGTTGATGTAAGCCATTCCGCCATTTTGGTGGAAGTGGACAGTCTTGAAATAGATATTGTTAGCATGCTTTGTGTGAAAGCGTACAGTGAGATAACGCACAGCAATGCTTCATGCCACGCGTAAATGCATATTGTACCTACCTCAAAATTCAAATACAGGAGTCGTTTTTTAGGGGTTAAAGTGGCCATTGGAATTCATAACCTCACAATTAGGAATATTCACATGTAAATGATGCTGATTGGTGTAACCATTGCTAAAATCGAAGAAGCCTCAAGCGAAAGGTCCCTCTTGAGTGTTTTTGCGTTAAGAATGCGAACATTGCGATATTATTAAAGAGTATGGTACAGCTTAAATGTCCTTTGGGAAAGGCAAAAGTATATTTATTCGAGCAGTGCAGTGGAATCAAACTTTTACAAATATTTAATATTATGTAACAAGCAATTATTTCTTCATTGGTCACTGGAGTTAATTAACTACGGAAGTAATTAATTTGTATCTTCTGTTTTATAAGTATATTTAATGTGCGTTTTTCTCCACTGCAACATTTCACATTTAGAGTATTGCTTCATTAGACATTCTGTTGAGATAATATGATTCAATAAATTACTTAATTGCATAACACAATTTATGGCAATCAAAAAATAGAAATCTGTTATCTTAATTTTATCGCCAATTTCTTCTTGGATGGGTTGTGCGATTACAGTCCCTATTACGTTTCATGTTTTCAAAACGATTCCATGACAATTCGCCGCGGGGACAATTCGCCGTGCACGACAATTCGCCGCAGGACAATTCGCCGCGGGGACAAGTCGCCGCAAAAAATTCACCGCAAAACAATTCCCCGCCGCCCCGCCGAAAATTAATTAATAATAAATATAGTTATATTCAATATTTCCGTCAGTTTGTATTCAGCATTGCCAGGTTGGGGAATATTCATGTATTTCCATTTCTGTAACTTAAACATTAAAATTCACATTAGCCTACGATGTGCATAGGAACAAGGATAAGAAAAAAGAAATTAGTCACCATCATGAAGTACTTATGTAAATTATGTACTTGATCATAATGTGCAGAGTGGCCAACGGGAATATTGAATATAGGTATATTTATTATTAATTAATTTTCGGCGGGGCGGCGGGAATTATTTTGCGGCGAATTGTCTCCGCGGCGAATTGTCGTGCGCGGCGAATTGTCCCGTTACCACACAGCGTTTGTTTTCATTGCCAAAAAGGCTATGCCTGTATTAATTAAATAAATTTAATGCTAATAGACTTTTCCAAGTAATATCCTGTATCATAATCTATAAACTATTCACTATCCATTAAGTCTAGTCTTTCTTCCACTTATTCATTTACTAGGTCTCTTCTATTCCGACATCTCTTATTCCGCCTTCATTAATCGCACTTACATTCATTACTGTTGATGTAACGGACATTATAGATTTTACATATTATCGTCTCTAAGTATTCCATTTCGCCAAAAACATACATGCTGATATGAAAATCGTGATTATTATATATCTGCGATATCATTGATTGTTGTAATTATAATTCAAGCTAACCCATTCCCTTTTTCTGCTTGTTTCTTTTCGAGCAGGATAAAGCTGTAGTAGAAAATTTTAAGAAATGATAAATGGAACCCATTAAAACAAAAATTTAGGTTGCAAATATGAAAAGCAAAAATATCCACGTCCCAGTAATTTACATTTTAGTGGAAATCCTTTTTAACATTACTTTAAGTATTTCCTGTGTTATCGTTCTTCTGTGAGATAGTAATCAGTACCCATAAGAAGTAAAGCAATTTAGAATTTCATTTTGGAAAACACTTATTCTTTAATTTCCTGATCTTTTTGAGATATTTTCTAACATAAATAACCGAAAACTAATATGCAAATAGTTCATTCTCTTCATTAGAGCACCGAACATTGACTAAGCTTTTTCTTTTTATCGCACGATTTCAAAAGATCATTTCTTAAAAAAGTTAATAGGTTTTACTTGAGTCAGGGAAGAATACAAATCTTACTGTGTGGCAGTCGTCTAACCGTAATACTACTACTACGCACTTATCATACTTACAATTTGTTCATACTTTTGTATTTTCCAAGATTTTAACAGTTTATTGTACAAAAATATTCGTTGTAAAGAGAAAAATGGAATACATAAATATAATCCTGTGTTGTCTACAAAAAACTAAAAATATCATAGCCAACGCAAAACAGAGGCTAAAATTAAATGCCCACAATGTACCATTGGAGAACATGGGTAAAACGGTGAACGTTTTCTTTTTCTTCGGAATTATCCCTCTGAAGTGGAACGAATCCTCCAGACTTTTTGAAATGTCACAGCCAAAAGAAATAAAAATACTTGTTTTCAAAATATTCTTTGGTCTCTGCATGTTGGCGTATGAATCCTTCCAAACTATGAAGCATCTTGGTTTGCCAAAACCTTCATACGGTGAGGTTGCTTGCTGTCTCATATTCGGAATGGGATATCTTTTGGGTACATTTTCAGATTATAATATGTACAAAAAAGGAAATGAGATTGCAAGTGTACTAAATCAAATGTATAGGAGGGAAGCCTTTTGCCCCATTGAAGGTAAGCGAAATAAAAGTAATATATTAAAAGTAATTGTAAATGCAGAAGTAGCATAGCATACTGAAATTATTTCAGGGAAATATATTGCTACATGTGTAAATATCTGCCAAATATTATTGATATGCAGGTGCAAATAAAGATCATCTGAAAAAGAGGAAGATTTTACATCTAGTCGAGACATTGACTACAAAATGGTTTTATTCAATAATTACGGTAAATGCTGTAATCTTCTTTTCGATAATAGCTGTCTTATGGCCAGGAAATCATTTCGTTTCTCACGCTTTGATGTACCAACGGAGCCCAAATTTGGCCAAGACGATGTCAATTTTGGAAAGTTTTGTTTTCTTTCATTGTGTCAGCACAATATGTTTTTGCATCATTTACATTGCTGTGTATGTCATAAGAAACCAATTATGGATGTCGGATATCAGGTCAGATAAATATATCATTATTGCGGACAGACCATAAATTCATTTTATTTCCTTTACACATTTATTTTGTTTTACAGAAACGGAGTCACTAAAATTTCGTGCAGCATTCGGATTTATCAAACATTACGGGTTTTAAATATTTTGTATAACAATAGCTTGTCACAAATACTCATACCCGGTTTAGTTGTGACATACTCTTTTGCGGTATTAACTACATTATTCATCTCGATAAGAATGCTGAATCTAATGTTAAACCTGGAAATACTAATTTTTATTATTGTCTTCCAAGTCGCATGTTGTATATTGTTTCTGCTATTGATGCTCCCCTCCGTATGCTGGGCAAGCTCCGTTTCAACTGTAACAAAAATCAGAGGTCGTCACAACACTGAAGTACAATATCGAAGACAGTTGGCTAATTTAACATTCTTTGGGATTCGCTACGGCCCAATTCGGGCAGTTCAGTACAAACATGTATTTGATGTGTTTCAAGGAATTATTTCGTCTTTGGTCACTTTATTAATTAATTATCAAAATTAACCAACTCAACTTAAATAGATACATGTAGGTTAAATGTATTCTTTAAAGTGTCGCATTATTTTATTCACACTTTCTCAATAGTAACGCTATTACAGTGCAGGTTTGATAGGCGTCATCTGTATATATGGAGTTAAGTATGCATTTATTACAATTTAATTAAATCTAAATATAATATCTTTTCAGATTTTACTGATCAAAAATTGATTGTTCTAGTAGTTTCTCTATTTATAATTAATCTGTGTTTTCGATTCACGTGATATCTGAATATTCAATGGTTTATTAACAACTGGTTATAATTGTAGATTCTACATTTAGATTTAGAAGTCTAGTATAAGTTAGAAGCCAACCATAATTAAGTTGGCATCTGTTATGTAATGCTCGTTCGGTAATTCCTTTAATAGTAGTTTTTTCTCAGTTGCGTTGCAACATACCTTTAAAATATAACTTCTGTAGACATTCTGTTCAGATAAGATCCAATAAATTATTTAATTGCATATCACAATTTATCGTAATCAAAATCTGCTATTTTAATATTTTCGCCAATTGCTTCTCGGCTGGGTTGTGTCCTATTCCTTTTACGTTTCACGTTCTCAAAAACAGCTATATTTGTATAATATTACTCCTGGACCACATTTATTTTAAATATATTACTGTTGTGTTTACTTTTTCGGCAATTTATCCCATATGAAGGTGAAAAGTGAAATATCCTGTAGCACAAACTATCCGTTAAATCTATTTTCTTCCACTTATTCATTTACACAATTATTTTTCTAACTTATATTCTGAAATCTCTTATTCTGCTTTCATTATTCGTATTTACATTCATTATTGTCCATGTAATGGACATTATCAATTTAACATCTTATCGTTTCAAATTATTCAATTTCGCCAATAACATACATCCTGATATTATGAAATCGTGATTATTAGATGTCTGTAATAGCACTTTGTCTGTTATCATTTAATTCAGTCTAACCCATTCCCTTTGTCGCCTTGTTTATTTTCGAATGGGTTAAGGCCGTAGTAGGAAATTATAAGAAATGAAATGATGATCGACACCCATTAAGACAAAAGAATGATATAGACAATGTAGGGACTTCAGGCTGCAACCTGAACTCCCGGGGCGGGGCAAGTATTACAGTGATATGCACCGCTCCTGTTAATATATTTTATAATCGTTGAATGTATATTAAATGGCATCTAGGATGTATTTTTTCAGAATATAAATACTGCCAATTACCGCGTAAAGTAAAGAATGCACAATTAATTATTTTATCTTCTTCATACTTCAATTTTGTTCATGTACTTCCTCAAGTATTATACAGAGATACTACTTATTTTAAATTTTCTTGATAATTGGATAGATTAAAGATAATAAATACGTGGATTGTTATTACTGGAGTACCTAGACTGTTATATTTTGGATGCATACGCTATGCGCTATCTAAAAATTGAGATATTGTCAACACGGGATATTTTTCTCATTAAGTGTTGTGTTGTTGGCAAATGGGATTATAATAGAATTGTGATTGTATTAGAGATTACAGTAGACTCCAGGTAATTCGACAAAAGCGATAGATATCTTTAATGATAACTAAATTAAGAAAATTAAGTGATTCGCCTCTTTTATGGTTTGCATTTGAAAAAGTACAATCAGCGAATTTGCTGACACACACAATATAATGGAAAATGCAATGATTACTGTGGGAAAGTTAATCCAGTAATTGCCCCCAAATTGCTTTGTCGTTATTGACACACTTAATAGGTTTTATAGTTGCATTAGAGAAGAAAACAAATCCTAATGTGTGGCTGTCATCTAACCATCTAACTACTACGCACTTATTATGCTATAAACTTGTTCATACTTTTGTATTTTCTAAAGATTTTAACAGTTTATTCCACAAAATATCCGTTCTTAACAAAGAAAAATGGATTACATAAATATAATGCTGCATTGTCGACAGAAAACTAAAAATATCATAGCCAACGCAAAACAAAGGCTAAAATTAAAAAGCCACAATGTACCATTGGAGAACATGGGTAAGACGGTGAACGATTTATTTTTCTTTGGAATCATCCCCCTGAAGTGGAACGAATCGTCCAGACTTTTTGAAATGTCACAGTCAAAAGAAATAAAATTACTCGTTTTCAAAATATTCTTTGGTCTCTGCATGTTGGCGTATGAATTCTTCCAAACCATGAAGCATCTTGGTTTGCCGAAACCTGCATACGGTGAGGTTGCTTGCTGTTTCATATTCGGACTGGGACATACGTTGGGTACATTTGCAAATTATAATATGTACAAAAAAGGAAATGAGATTGCAAGTGTACTAAATCAAATGTATAAGAGGGAAGGCTTTTGCCCCATTGAAGGTAAGCTACATAAAAGTAATTGAAAATGCAGACGTATCCATAATGGAATTATTTCAAAGCATGTGGCAAATACTGTTTGTAAATATGTGACAAATGTTATTAATATGTAGATGCCAATAAAGATCATCTGAAAAAGAGGAGGATTTTTCTTTTAATCGAAACATTGACGACAAAATGGTTTTATTCTATAGTTACGGTAGATGCTGTAATCTTCTTTTCGATAATAGTTTTCTTATGGCCAGGAAATCATTTCGTTTCTTACGCTTTGATGAACCAGCGGAGCCCTTTGGCCTTTGCGCTTTCATATGTGGAATGTTATGCTTTATTTCATTGTGTCAGCTCGACATGTTTTTGCATCATTTACATTGCTATATATGTCATAAGAAACCAAATATGGATATCGGATATCAGGTCAGATAAATATATAAATCATTCTTGCGGCCAGACCTCAAATTCATTTTATTTCCTTTACACATTTATTTTGATTTTCAGAAACGGAGTCACTGCAGTTTCGTGCAGCATTCGGATTTATCAAACATTACGGGTTTTTAATATTTTGTTTAACAAAAGCTGCTCACAAACACTCATACCCGGTTTAGTAGTAACATACTCTTTCATGGTATTAACTGCAGTATTCATCTCGATAAGACTGCTGAATCTACTTTCAAACATGGAAATGCTAATTTTTAGTATTGCCGCCCTACTTGGCAGTTTTATATTGTTTCTGCTCTTAATGCTCCCCTCCGTATGCTGGGCAAGCTCCGTTTCAACTGTAACAAAAATCAAAAGTCGTCACCACACTGAAGTACAATATCGAAGACATTTGGCTAATTTGAAATTCTTTGGAATTCGGTATGGCACAATTCGAGCAGTTCAGTACAAACATGTATTTGATGTATTTCAAGGAATTATTTCTTCTTTGGCCACTTTATTAATTAATTATCAAAATTAGCCAACTTAGAGTAGGTAGCTCCGCTTTATATTGTGTAAAGTGTTCTATTATTTTATTCACAATTTCTCAATTGTAACGTTTTTATTACAGTAGCCGTTGCAGCTTTGATAGATTTGTAGTAAATGGAGTTGGACGTTCCCTCTGCATTATTATTAAAGTTAGAATGTATAATTAGCGTTGGGCATTGGTGAATCACTGATACATTCATTAATAAATAAAACTTCGCTTCC
Organism: Tomocerus mixtus; assembly: GCA_034694165.1. Taxonomy (NCBI): domain Eukaryota; kingdom Metazoa; phylum Arthropoda; class Collembola; order Entomobryomorpha; family Tomoceridae; genus Tomocerus; species Tomocerus mixtus. Next base: position 8,281 of record JAQFYC010006819.1, read on the forward strand.
CTACTTCACTAATTATTTTGCACTAGTCAATTTACCATAATAATATTTAATAATATCTATAAATAAGGAGAAAAGTAAAAAATAAATAATGGTAGCAATCCTGTAGTTAAAATTTAATTGTGTTTTTAGATACAATGGACCAGTTTTAAACCAACGCTTAACTTTTTTAAGCGCATTTCTAAAATATCTAAATCACACTGTCTAAACTTATTTCACCAATCTGAAAGTGCTGCAAATTGAAGGTTGGTGATTAACCTGGGCACGTGCTTTTGAAATGCGGTAAATATGTACTTAACTTGTCACAACATTATATGATACTGGTGCCCAACAATACATCGGAAATATAAAGTGGATTTCATCGTAAGGAAATCTGCTTTTACTAATTCATAATTACTTACCCTTAGGCCAACAGGCGGCAATCCCCATAGTAAATTTCGAAAAATCGAAATTAGGTGGGGATCGTGACGTCATAGGGTGAGTTACATGGGATATTCCTATCTTTTTTGGCTGGGTGACTAGGGGATGAACATTTTATTTTGAGTTTGATATTCTGAGAGATGACGTCATAGGGTGAGCTGATAATTACTCGGGAATGCCGATCCTTCTCATAAATATTAATTCTATTATCCTTGCCCTTAGGCCATGTGCATGATTAAATTGCTTCTTAAAGTTGAATACATTCTGTCTGGGTAGGTATACTGATAAAAAGCACTTATACGTCAAATGAGGTTAACCTTATATCTTGCTGTAACAAGACAACTATCTCAAAGGCTGTTTATCTGTATATTACTATTTAGTTATTAGCAAGTAATGCTTTGGCCTTGATTGTTTTTTACGAATTTGCTTTGCACTACTCTGCGAATGCGAAATCCTTGTATAGTTTAAGTTGAGCTGGATACTTGGAAACTTGGAATATTGTGACATTAAAATACTTGTACTATTTTCTACCTTTGAATTATTTCTTTACTTTAGTTTAGGAAATCCAATTGCACGTAATTCTTCAAACTTTATTTAGTGAACAATACTTCTGTTACCCAGTAATATATTACAACTACAATACTTTTATTAATCATAATTTTGTTCAATCTTGCATTATATAATTTGAGCACTTTTGGCTTTTCGGCTTTTAAAAGGTAAATATTGTTTTACTATTGATGTTGTCATATTTAATTGTTGGAGAATTTAACATTTATTAATATTTCTCATTTTCCTAAAACATTATAATACAATACTCCTGTGAACCAAACTGACATAATATATTGATTGGATAATTAATGATTTTGAATATCGTGCACACAGGGAATGCCACTATAAGCGTCAAAGTGTGCTAGGTCATAATAATATGTGGATATTGGCTGAGATAATTGGGATCTAAGTTGGAAAATCGAATTCAAAGTGTTTCTGAGGTCATTATTTATCATTGAATATTTATTATTCCATCAATCCACGAAAATGCATTTATACCGTTTTTTTAGGATTCGGATTAACGTGTGGTGCAGGTTGTTAAATAGCTTTAAAACTGCCAAACCACCATATACAGCCCGCCCGAGTGAGTGTAAAGTTGCAAAACTGTAATAAATATTCTTATAAACAGGAATTAGAAATAGTTAAGCTAGGGTTTTTATGAAAAAATGCACAAGATTTAGTTTAGTGTTTCTACGGAAAAATTCACAAAATTTAATTTGGCTATTCTATAGAAAAACTCACCATACTTTTGACATAACTCTTAAATACAAGATAATCACCGTATCCAGATTGACTGTTAAATACAAGATAATTTAGTTTGGTGTTTTTATAAAAAAATTAACAAATTTAGTATGGTGTTTCTATTGGAAAGTCAATTTTCATTTAGCTCGTTTTTGTAGTAATGGAAGCGTAATATTTTATTTCGTGTTGCATACTGTATTTTACGTTGACTAATCATCATTATGTTAATTATGTATAAGTGGAAGCGGTATGATGTATTTCCAAAACCGATGGTTTTATGTCGACTATCAAAATGAAGACAACGTGGAAGCAGTGTCTTACATTTCAATACCCTAATTTCCTGATTTTCTATTAAAATGAAGACAAAGTATAAGCAGCCATATGGCAGGAACCAATGGACCGCTTTTCGTAAAAAACAATAGGCTATCTAGGCATCATAAGGACATGTTGCATACCAAGATTAATCATCCTAAGTCAATGGGTTCTCGAGTTATTGTGCGGACGGACGCACGGACAGACATTGTGATTACATAAATTACCAACGCTTACAACTGTTAGGATTTCTTGTACACTTTTTTGGCAAAACTTAGTTTACGTATTGGCAATTGGTAATGCTACTATGTGTTGACGATGTGTTTGATTTTCATTTGTACAGGAATACATTATCATGACTGAGAAAATTGTTCTGGACGTCCTCATTGTGGGTGCCGGGTTTTCTGGCCTTCATATTTTGCATAAGGTTCGCAAAGAAGGGTTTACAGCAAAGATTTACGAAGCAGGAAGTGAAATTGGAGGAACATGGTACTGGAATTGCTACCCTGGTGCCCGAGTTGACGTTGAGTGGTCCACTTACCAATTTACTCAGGACGAAATTTGGAAAGGCTTTGAATGGCAAGAGCGATTCCCAGGACGAAAAGAAATCATGTCTTATTTTAATTACGTGGACAAAAAACTCAAATTAAGCGCCGACATTAAATTCAATACGAAAGTGACTTCGGCTCAGTTTGACTCAAGTTTAAATCAATGGATAGTGAAGAGTAATAATGGGGATACAACATGCGCAAACCAATTGGTCCTTTGCACAGGTACATCAACGCGAAGGTATACGCCCGATTTTAAGGGTTTGGATCGTTTTAAGGAGGTATACCACACAGCTGTATGGCCTCAAAATGGCGTGGACTTGACTGGAAAACGTGTTGCAGTTATTGGAACTGGTGCAAGTGGCGTCCAAGTAATTCAAGAAATTGGTCCCACGGTGGGACATCTCACTGTTTACCAACGCACCCCAAATACTGCTCTACCAATGAAACAGAATAGTGTTGATGATCAAAGTAATTGGAAATTTCCCCGCCATTATGAGATGGAAAAGATATTTGAAACAACGCGATCTACATTTGGCGGTATGGAAGTGGGATATATTGAGCGCAACGGCAGTGACGATTCCCCCGAAGAACGAAGGGCTGTCTATGAACAATTGTATAAACGAGGGAATTTTTCATTGATGATTGGTAACTACCAAGATATATTAATAAATTTGGAGAC
>JAQFYC010006820.1:0-11528 GCA_034694165.1 Tomocerus mixtus
TGCTTCACAATACGACATGAATGAATTTTTTTCCTCAACTTCTTTATTTCATATTTAAAAAGTGAAGATTGGAGATTACAAATATAATCTTTTCATTTCTACTATTACCAAATTACTCTTCTACTAATCCCTTTTACATAAGTAGCTATAAGTACATAGTGCATAACGTATTAATGGACATTCTCTGTAATATTTAGGTAGATAACTTTATTAGGACATATCTAGTTAATTTGTGTAAGTGCCAGGTTTTATTACTTTTAGTTCTTACTCCTTCTTACCTTCTACCATTGCCTAGTAAGGTGTAATGTAATGTACGATGTTATCGCAAGTAAGTCGACAGAAATCTACAAATATTTTTCTATAAAACATAATTTGTGCAGTCACTGAGAAACTAAGATGTTCTGTTCGTAATGTATTTTGGCTGATAAAATACAATGTTACTTAGGTTAATGAATTATTCTTTTTGCTGGAAATTGTAGATAAAATCTATATCCCATGCTACAGTACATTACATTGTAACTTAGAAAGTAGAGTAGAATTAAAAATTCGAAAACACTTCATTTTCGTATGAACAAGGGGTTAGCAAATATTAATACATACACAGATTCAATGTAAATTGCTTATTTCGGGAAGTTTGAAAGTTTTACTTTAGTTTACATGGAAATGTTGCTTTTTCGTATCTACATGGAGATTTCAGTGGGAATTTTTCATAATAATGTGGAAACATTTCACCATTATTCATCCATGCTATCCATTCTAGTTTATTCAACCAATTATACATACAGATATAAGCAGGCATATTATAAACAGCACAATTTTCATTGACATTACGTTAAAAATGTGCCAATATGAACTGAAAATCTGAAATTATATATTCTGACATTTTATAATCTACCTTTTTCCATTAAATAAGTTTCCAAATCCAAATCCCTTTGTTACCTGTACAGATATTCATTTTTTCTTTATAAAAAATGTCTTAAGATTAGTATAGGTACATAGAACAATCTCACTGTAAATCATTTCAATTTCTAAAGATGTAAGTGGTAGATTGCAAACTTTATATCCATCATAAGCAGGATATAGTATGTATGAATCTAATCTTATTGACATAGACATAGATAAGTAATGTGAGTGAGTAAGTACTTCATGAGATTCCCCGCTAAGCATGAGCAAATAAATGTTATATAAGTCAGAAAAACAGAGTGGTTAATAGTTGGATGCTAGTGTGTAGTCTGTTTTGTAGTTTATAGCATTGTGGTGTAAATCTGTACAACAAGTGTGCTATACTACTTAATTCTACTTACTTATACGATTAGTTGTATTATTATTGTCTTGTAAGTGCAGACATACAGACAGACATAACATAACACTCTACACTACATTACATTGGTTATTTAGGTAGCTTAAAGAGATAATTATATTTTGCTACCTACAATTTAGTTGAAGTGCTGAAAGCAAATGTAAGTAGGAAACAAGGGAAGAGATGGGCATTACGGCTTCTAACTAATTTTCAAACAATAAGTGCTAAAATGTGGAATCCCTACTGACATGACAGCCAAGCCAAACCAAGGCTCCTGAAATGTGTTTCTATGTGTGGGGATTTCTAATAAAGTCATCCCATCTCATCCCTACAGGATAGCCCGGTGTCTTTTTTTCTCGCCTCATACACATTGCCAATTGCAATTGGCAGTATGCTTTATGCTTATTAAGTAAACTGAATTCTGTCTATGTAGTTCCCGTGGCCTGGAGTACGAAATTAATAACAAGATAAATACTTTATACGAAATGTACTCTCTTTGCATTATAATCATGTAAACCCATGCACTGGCCTGGACTGCACTGTTTACATTAGAAATGAGCATCACTATATGGATTTTCCAAACCGTCATTGACACTTATTAATTTACACATTACAGATAGTATGTTCTAAGCCTTAACGAAACCTGCAATGAAACTAAGTTGGTTATAATTGTAATCTTATAATATTTGTACTCGGTTATTTTTATTTATTATGCTCTAACTGATAAGTACGATTTGATTCTAATTTTAATGGGTTTCAAGACTGAGAAATGCAATTAAAACTTATAAATGATAGATACAGATAGTAGGTAAGATATTTCTTGTTTCTTCTTTACATAGCTTAATTGTATCAGTTAATATTTATTGTAATAGCACTAGCTCTACAGTTTTCTATTGTACTGTATTTTAATTATTCCTTTAGAGTTTTAGACTGCATATAATAACATTATGTATGTAGCTACACTACACTAGCAAGAAAAGTTTCATTTTTCTATGCAAGGACCATACATTTATACCTACTTACTTATTAGCAACAGAATTAGTGATAAAATATGTAACAATAAATGTGTTATTTACATTTATGCTTGTATTCTTTTGTTTTGAACGTATATGGTCACAAGGACTGCCATCATAACAATCTTGAAACAGAAATCAGTTTTAACTGGCGGTGGTCCTGGTTCCTTGTTGACTGTATACATGTAAGCAAGTATGAATCTATCTACTTTGGAATGAAAAATAGTGACAGATGGAATATAGATTCGCTGATTTATTTCTTCTCTAAACTGAACAAATACAGCCGGATTATAATAGTAGTATGGTCACACGCTACAAATGAATATCCGGCTATTTATTACAATAGAAATAGAAATATTTATTTATAGCCTTTACATCAGATAGTTATAAATATGTAAAATTATACCAGAACGTGTGACGGTATAGAAACTTGAGGGAATTCTTCTAAACTCCAAAAAAGACAACTTAACTAGTTCATCTCGTATAATGTATTACGTATAAAAATGAATGGGTTACATACCTAGATATAGAACAACTTTTAAAATTGCGTATGTAGCCAAGCTAAACTGAATCAAGCTATAAAATCATGAAGCGTGCTATAAGCGTCTATAAGTAAAGTGATCTAAAACTGATGCACTTTTTTACCTACTACTGTATATCGCTCATTTTGAATAAATATACCTAAAACCCAAGTTTAAGTCAGCTAGTTTCTTGTTATGAGTGTATTACAATAATTACACTGATTGTTAGCTAGCTTTGCCTACTGAATAGCTAATAAGTAACGAAGGCACACGTTAATTGGCGTTGCCAGCTGGTAGTACAACTTTGGCTAGACTTTGATAAGTATGTGCTTATAATATTTCCACTCTTCTTTACTTTTGGTTAGTTAATCTCAATTCACAAGACTTCTTCAGCTAAAAGTTTGAGATTTATTCAAACAGAAATATCTAAATGAACTTTGTATGTATGAACTACATACAATTATAATACAACTAACTACCTACGTATACTTAACATACTAATAAATGTTACTTAGTTTGTGTTTTGTTTCATTTTATAAAACAAAACACAAACTAAGTACACAATTCAATTCCAATTGTTTGTATTATCGTGACAAAATAATATAATGTCCCAAATTCCTTGTATAGATTTCGATATAGTCTCTGTATTTTTCCAAAGATTACGCAGAGAAGCTGGACCTATACATATTAGATATATTCAGATTTAATTTGTGTATACATATAAACGCAATGTCGTTTTACTTACCATTTGTGGATTAAAAGACATTCTGTATACCAAAATGTTATCCTGCGGGTTTGGCCCTTAGTTAATCATTTATTTATTTAAAATACTTAGGGCACAATATTATTCTGTATTATGTACCTATATACAAATATATGTATAAAGCGTCTACATAGTAGGTACTTGCATATTTACATTCCAAACTTAACAACGTTTACTGTAACCAATTTAATATGTTTGGCAGATAGTTAATGCTTAATACATCAATAGAATTATAAATTATATTATTGTTTTTACTAAACTAATGGTAATGCTAAGTAATACGAAATATTATATCGCAGAGCACTCTGTAAGGATAATAAATGATTCTCATGTTATGTCATGCTAGACAAAGATGTACGGTGTACGGAGTTCATACTTATTGCAGCGTTGCAATTTAAAGTTCTTTATAACTCTATAATGCTAACTTGTTAACTTAGGCTGACATACATAGATATGAAGCCAGCCGAGCCGAAGAAGCCGGCCGGCCGGTGTGTGTATTGTACTAGCAATAATATAATAATAATGTATGTAGCCGGCCTTAACAAAAATTCGTTATGGAGGGACACTGCTAAAATGCTAACTACTGTAGACTGTAGGTAGTATGTAGATACAAATAATAAACTCGCTAACACGACGTAACACAAGATACATAGTAATTTGGGGGAACAAATTATTTACCTACAGAATGCAGGAAGACAAATCGTAATTGTTTTACAATAGTACATAGTATAAGCTAAACTAATAATCGCAAGTGTGTGTACATACATTTATGTTATATAGTAATATGAATGTATAGTGTGGACAATACATGTTAGAGATATTGAGATTTTGTCTCAGGGCATCTGTCTTTTGATTTGTAGTCCAATTGTGACTAAAGGAGCAACAGATAAGCCATGTTCATTTCATGTTGTATCAAACCAGACATGTATTGGAAGCATTATCAGAAAAATATCCACTTATAGAGGTAATGCGTATATTTTTAAGCAAATCCATAAAAATTCACTTTGGAATATTATGCTACACACTTTTTGCAGTAATAAAGATTCGCGCAGTAAACGCTAAAGTTATTTTAATGCACAATAATTCCCAAGTTGGTAATAACTAATAATTATATAAGCTTTAAGAGAATTACAATCAACTTGCTGTAATGAATGCCGTTGTGGCGTGGTATGGCTTTGTGAATGCGGCTGTTGAAAATCCCGAGACATACATAGACGGCACTTTTTCTATGAAATCGCTACACGCACAGATAAAATTAAGAATCTGAGACAGAACAATGAGCGAAATGTCAAGCACTTTGTTCCCTCGGATTGGAATAAGCTATCGTCATTTCTAACTATATTTTTCATCACTAGCGAATATTTTTTGCTTTGAAACTTTGAATCTAACAGATAAGTCATTGCATTTCAGCATATTCCAATTCTATAGTATAAAATATAAATTGATGAATATTTGCATGCTAGTTAGATATACTTATATAAAAATTAGCGATGTAGATGTTTGTTCCATGCTCTAGACTTAAGTTTAGAATGAACTGAACTCTGTAGTGTTTTATGTAGTGAAGTAATAATTATAAGTATAAAAGTAGCCTCCAGGTAGTTGGTAGTTTGAGCTCTTGTCTCTTTTCTTCTGACAATGGATATATAAATTGTAAATATACCTGGCAATTACAATAATCATAATAGAAGACAAAACTCTCAAACAGCTAAGACAAAACATGTATGTATTATCTTTATCATTAGTACCACGAGTACTACAGTACATCTAGTACATGGTCTGGTATGGCAATTCTCATCTTTAAAATACAGTTGATGTTGCGTTTACATTTTACATCGCATGGCATTCATCGTTAGGCATTTGACATAAGCTTAGTCATCCATTATAGTTAGAGTTACATAGATGGAAGATTATATTCTCCTTCTACAAAAAACTTAAAAGAGTGATTCGAATTTCACTGGAGACGAAGCGACGCTACGGCGTACACCTGTCGATCTTACGCCGTCAATCATCGACTGTTGATCTTTCTTCCTATCTTATTGTGTATCGAATAATTACTATTTTATAGGCAGCCTGGCCTGCCTGCCTCTATATCTAACTAATAACTAACACAATGTCAGTGTCAGTGTACCTACTTATTTTTCATTTAATGTTTAGCTCATCTTTACTATATATAGAATATAAATTCATTTATAACATGCACACACACACAACACGTTCAAAGATTCCAAGTGCAAAGCAAAAAGAATGGCGAATTTTAATAGCCGGCAGATATAAACTCCATTTCACGCATCGTTGCCAAAAAAATTGGGAGATTTTTGCAAAAATCTTGAAATCATTTCAGCTCATTCTAAAACAGTGTTAACTTGGATTGACCTCGGTTCCATCATCATTCATCATTCATAATACTGAAGAGCTTATTTAGTTACATACAGAATTGTAGCAAATAAAACAACAGAACCGGTGTAAGTTTTACACTATTGCATCATAGTATACGCAAACAAAACAATAGAATATACATAAGCTACACAATACATATTAATCTAGAACATCTTTAGAATTTTCGTATACTGTGGTTTATCTTACTTTTACCTGTGTGGTATAGTTATATCGTACTAATTGCAATATGGCAAGTTCATCTTCCACGTATTTCTAGTAGCCAAAGTCTCAGTCACAGTCAAGTCAAAGTCAAGTGGCTGATTTAGAGAAACTCACGAAATGAACCACAAATATTGCTTTCCTTCGTAAAGGTATCGAGGAAAACGTATATTGCACATATATCTTCCTATATTGCTTCTTTGGTTAAGGAAATCTCATCTTTCATGAGAAAATTATCTTTGAAATTGTTTTAAAAACCAAAGCAAGTAGTTTAACTTTGTAATCACACAGAAGAGCAACACATAAAGGTAGTGAATAGCTGTTAGCAAGTAATAGAATACAATTTCACATACTTCATAACGTGGATGGTGATCTTAACTCTTAACTATACACTATGTAGTATCAGTATACACAGCCAAACGAGAATCTTATATTATGTGTCTGTGTGCAGTTTAGCAATCAAATTATACACATAATCCATACGTATAGAGGTGCAACAGGAGTACAATAGACTTTTCAAGGTGCCATGGGATGACTACGACTGAGACTATGGCTATGACATGGCCATGATGTAAGTTATGTGTATTGTAGCCAAAGGTTTAGTTAAATTCACATTTGTATTCATAAGTCTGCCTACTTGGTTTGGTTTAGCCAAGCCAAGCCAGGGGAAGAAGATTTACATATCTTATTATGATTGCTGCTTTAAACTCATGTGAGCCGATAATTACAGCTTTGGATGGTGGAATTGTTGGGCATTATGCGCTAACTTATCTATTCAATACTTACATTACTTACTCATTCATAAATTATCGATTCCAATCACATTCACACAGTATTTTCTTTCTGTGAGATACTTACCTTAGAAGAACATTACAATATTTGAGAGCGGCTAAACTCCTATTAGTTATTAAACTGGATCAGATAAGCGATCCAGCTACACAATACTAATTATCTCAGATTATTAACATTTAATATCGCCATGCAATCCATCCCCTGCCATTTACAAATTCAATCCCTTGCCTTGCCTGGCCTTATAGCTTGAAAACGATTTACAATTTGATTTGGGAATCTACACAACCACAAGCACAGTGTGGGATCTCCTACTAATATAATGTTAACGCAGCTAATAAGTAAGTACACGTTTATTATCTATATAAATTCGTACGTATGTACGTAGGTACGTAGGTACGTAGAAGCAATACCTAAATACAATTACGTAACTCCAAATCTAACATTTTAAAGAATGATCCTCTTTCTTGTCCATTATATAAAGTATCTGCACATTCAAGTCAAGACAACATCCACGTATTTATGTGTGTAGTTTAGAATTCATTGCATATGTAAAATGTAAAGATGAAATCAAGCAGCTTATGAAAGTTCCGAGCTGAGATTATCTGCGAATGCAAACGAAAGTGCAGTCCAGTCCAGTCGAGTCCAGTCTTACTCACTCCCTCAGCATTTATTCCACTCTCATCTGTTAAATACTTGAGTAAAAAACAAGCAACAGCATATTAAGTACGTAGAACACGTAGTAGTCTACGTAAATTCGTCTATGCACTCATATACTTTAGTATAGAGCGGCAAAAGTAGTATCTCTTCAAGAAGTATTGTATTATTGGTGTGGGATACAACAAAAACAGCAACTACAATCTACAATACATAGTTTACTGTATTGTACATACATGAACTTCTGAATATTTTCTATGTACTTTTGATATATAGCAATTTCCTTCTACATTACTTACCTAAAATGCATGGATTTACATTGTACAGATTTACACATACATGAACATCCATACACCCGATATCTAGCCTTTGTATGTACAAACATATACATAGGTACATACTTAAAAACTCCATATACATGTACAAAGTCTCAATCTCTAATATATAAATCTGTATATGTATAGCATGTAAAAGGAATTAAATTTTGGTTGGGAGAGTCTCCCTGTAGTATTCGTAGAGTATGTACAGTAGTTTTTGTGTTATGCATGTATGTATGTACAGATATATAATATAGATAGGAAATTAGAGTATAGGATAAGCTAGGTTGATAGCTAATAGTTTTAGTTAGATGATAGTGGCAAATGGGAAATGAATATCTCAAAAGACAATAGAAGACAGATGAATGAACGGAGGTAAGTCAGTTGATGTTGATGTTGAATGTGAGTGAGAGAACCTGCTGGATGCCAAACTATTGCAATAGTAATAGTAATACATATATTATGGACTATAGACAAAGTCATGTCAGCCAAGCCACATAGTACACTTACACTTAGATTACACCAAACGTAAACCAAACCAAATAGTTATTACAGATGTACCAGCACCAATACCAATACCAGTACCAGTACCAGCTCCCATCTCTAGCTGAACAACAAACAATTCCTATTTATTCCTTTTAGAGTTGATGTGGCATGGAATGGCATGGGATGGCAAAGCAAAGGCAATTCGGATGCTTCAAGGCATCTCTTCCTTTGCCTTCTTGCGATTGAGATTGCCAATCCCATCCTTCCTTCCTTTTACATTGCATCTTTTGCATTGCTTTCAGCTTTGCCTTTGCTTTTGCCTGCCTTTACTTTTAACTGAAGGAACACATCTCACATTGCATTAAGCACAATTGAAGAATCAACCTTTCATTTCAAGAATGCGATGCAATGAAAGTACAGCCATGCATTCACAAACAACTGACTCAATTCCTCAGTATTATCTTCATGTAGTACCTATACAATATCACATCACATCAGTATACTATAGAATCTATCTAAGCTTCACATAACATAACGTAAAGTAACGTAACCAACAGACATATGGAGAAACGTACACAAATAACTAAAAGAAAGGAACTCTAATCCTTCATTCTCCTACTAACGCCAACCAACAAACCGAATCGTCGCGTTTTCATTTACTTTGCTCTTTCCCTACTTATATAACCTAGGTATCTCTTTTTAGCAACTTGGTGCAATGCTTTTCTATAAGACACTGTCTCAAGTCAATCTGCTCTATTCTAGGAATTCATCAAATCCTCCTATGTACAGTCAAACTCATTTCTTGTAAGCAATCATAAAAATTCAATGTATTTATATCCACATAAGTATTTACAATTCTTCATTGCTTTTTTACCTTATAATAATGCTAGTATTCCTCTAAAACCTGAATTTATATTATGAAGATTAAACATGGATACATGGATAATTAAATATTGACAAATTAACATAACATAATGCTATTTCAAATCGGTTCTGTTAATCCCTACAGTTAAAATGGTTCCAAGAGTCTATAACAATTTGAATATTTTAAATGCTTGCAAAATATTGCGAGTGCTTTCTGTTAAGATAGATTGTAGTACGTAATTTACATATTTATATCAAAAGAAATCAGTATTTCCCGTTACAATAAGTAATGTTTCAAGATATGTATAATTCATAAGTATGCATATAATATAGTACATAAAGCAAACATGACAATGGAAAAGAAGAGACATTGTTCGGAACTTCCTTAGTATCCTTAGATGTTTTTTCTTAATCCTATGGGGACTGTTTCCTTTCTATTGAGTGCATTAAAATGGCTTTATGGTAGATTTTATATCTCTCCCTCACAGCAAATCCGAATCTAGAATTGGCTGTTGGCTGTGGGGTTCTACCTGAATTGAATCTAACAGAAGGAATGATATTAAGATTTAATTTAAATGGTATTCTTCACTATATGATCGAAATCAGGAATACTATAACTATAACCATAACATCCGCTTTCTACTAACATAAAACTACTCTACAATAGTATTTGTACTACTCGTACCTACAAATAAATACTTCAATTCTAGAAGTATATATTATTTGCTACGACTTTTAGTAATATGAGACTACGAGAGTTAGACAAACATGGAGGATTCTAGAGGGTTTGCAATAAAGCTGGCTAAACCAACATGTAGTATGAAGCCAGGCAGAAAAGGCTCATGGGAACGTGAAATCGAAAGATGTTTTCATCCAATCCAATCCATTCGTATACTATACTACTACACACACACACAGTATAAACTCTTCTAGCTTCTCTCTGAGATTTTTTAGAAGAAAAGTGTATGACACTATGAAAACACGATAAGAATACGAATTATATAGTGTTAGGTATATCCAGGATTACTTTGAATGACAATTCGTACTACTTACTACTATAGTACAAGTGCAACCTAATACTCACCACCTTTAAACTTTAAACTGTGCACAGAATATGCATACCATACATACAATAGTGAAATAGTAAGTGTGTTCAGTTCAGTTTAGGAATCACCATGTAATCCATTTGCATTATGTACTATTACTTACACTTACACAACTACAATTATTTACTAGTACCTATATATACTAGGAGAAACACAGACTTAAAAATCGTAAACGGGTAAGCACCTATATATGTAGTGTACAGATGTAGGATATACATTTAAAATAAAAAAGGAACAAACATATGTATCTTTAAGTATTTTGTAATTTATATTTACAAAGTAAGTCCGTCATCTTGAAATACAACAACAAGCTACAAGTATGCAAAATTAAACTTGAAAAAAATAGCTGTAGTATTTATCGAGGAGCTAGCTGGGCGATGTGATGTGATGGGGTAACGATAGTTTTGCCAATTGTTATGTAATATATCAGTATATTGTATATTTAATACACATGCATATATTTTGTATGTGTTTTGTTAGGTATCCCCGAAGGAACTGGAGAAACTCGTAGCAAGAGATAATTTTTAGCCAAGCCACAACGATTATATTTTATCTCTGTGTACTGTGTATGTACTGTAGTATAGGACTTGGAGTTTCTACCTTGAAATTTTTTATATACTTATTATATTATATACAAAGAGCAGACACGATCATTTCACGTTGTACAGATATTTTCTTCTCAAAGACAATCTTAATCTTACGATTAGTTAAACTGTTAGTTGCTTTTGCTTACATGTAAAGGATCGTGCATACTAATCGTTCAGTCAGTTCATTTTCCTTTTCTAATCATTAACAATTCTCTAGCTAATACAAACAGTACTTAATCTACGTAATAGCCACAGTGGAGATCTAAACTATTAGTAAGCACTAAGAAACCATTTAAAAGAGCTATGTTCGAATTTATGTCGTGCATTAATACTAAATTAGCATTTGGTAAACTTTATTTCGCACATTCGCAATAATATCCTTTGTCTTTTTGAATAACCTTTTCATGCAGTCAGATGTAATTGTAGTACTTGCACTATAAATAGTGAATTAGATACAGTTCATTCTTAATTTCATAATAAATCGGAAGATTTGCTTATTTATGTGATTATTATTACAATGCGTCTGGTTT
>JAQFYC010006821.1:0-11527 GCA_034694165.1 Tomocerus mixtus
TGTGACCCATTTTTGTCTAACTTGTACTGGTGACCCGTTCTCCTATCCGTGCTACCCATCGAGTCCCCCTTAAGCTTGCATTAAAAATGCTAGTTAGATACAATACAAACCAAAATCAATTTTTAGTTTGCTTTTGGCCTTAAAATGGATGGTATTAATCCAATTGCTGTTATACTAATTATTTTTTAACTAGTTACTGAAAAATACGCTTATTATTCGAGTGTAAATGCAAACACCAAGGAAAAGTTAGTAGCGGACAAACTGTTTATATTTTTGACAGAATCGTTAAGTGAACATTCTTAGGAACATTTGCAACTTCCTTGTAAGTATTTTTATGGGCGATTAGTTTATTTATGGGCTTTGGCTACTATTGTGTAAAATGAGTAAGTTATGGCAAAGTAATCAAAAAATTATGGCAAAATGAGTTTATTTATAGAAAGCACCAGTAAATATGAGCCTTATTAAACTGTACAGATAGCTTAGGTAGCGTTGTAAATCTATTTTAATTGAGATATATTGCTAGGAACATCTGCAAATTAAAAGAGTTAGTAGTTAGAACGTATAGACGTCTCTGATCTAGTATATTGCTTTGTTTCGTGGTACCTCCTGAAACAACCCGTTGCGCATTGGTCTAAAAGTGAAATGGAAATTTTATAATTCTTTGTTGAATGCATGTGTGAATTTGTAAAGACTGTATTAGGGAACTTAATCACACTTAAAGCTCATTTTTGACTAGGAGAATAATTTTCACATTTACTTCGAGCAAGGCATAAGTAAAGTTGCCGGTCTATGCTCTGTATTAAATTTTAAAATTTTAAGTGACAGTATTCTACTTTTTATTGGCGTTTTAATTAAGATAATAATTTAATTTCTTCAATTGCAAATTGTACTTAATTGTACTGTCGTTTAAAAATTCTACAGTTTGTATTGATTGTACTACATTTGATGTGCTAATTGACTACTTATTATCCCCAACGCATTAGAGAATAATATTTTTGTGCATCAGCCACGTAAATGTTCGTTTTGTTCACGAGGTGATAGAGTGTTTTCCTTTGCTGCATCGGAAATCGTTAATATTGTGTAATAAGAATGGCTAGTACTCCAGTGGTCTGTCTGGGTTAGTCATTTGCACTAGTAATATAACTAACGACCTATTTACAATTATAATAATATTATGGTGATCTAAGAGGACGAAAAAATACGCATCTGAATATTGACGAACGAGGAGTTTACTTCTATTTTAATCCTTTCTTTACTATTAATAAATAGAAGAGTAATGCTAGCCAGATGGAGTTTCGAAGATCCCGTAAACTGTAATCGAGGTCAACATGTTTAGGAATGGTATTATAAGATTACCTCGTAAAAGTTAGAAAAAAACATGCGATACTTGCATTACCTACGTATACAGATACAGATTGCTCTTTACAAGCTACCTACGTAAGTAACTACTTAATGATAATAATAATAACTGACAATAGAAAAAGATCATGGTTTAAGTACTTATTATATTATTAGTTAGTGCGATAAGGCAAACAAAATGCTGGCTTGACTATGATTTCTGATTATGGTAATTTAGTACGCGGACTCGCGGACAGTGTTGTGCAAGTTAACAGGCGTTTATTGTTTGGTGAATTTTTGAATGTTAAATAGAGCAGGTGTCTAGGTACTAAAAATAATTACATTTATATCTGAAAATGGAGCGTTGAAATATATGCGGACTAAGAGTATCATGTTGCATATTAGATCTGTAGATTTTGTATATATTAAACGTTGTGTAACCAGGGCCAGGGATTCTCTTGCAACGTTCACTAATCATTTCTGTTAATATAGTCTGTCTCATTTTCATGCAGCAGAGCAGCAGTTTAAGTTTTAAACTATTGACATCGGCATTACACTACATTACGTAATTCACGTATTGATGATACGTATCATATTCCTCCTGACTCAACCACGCTTGCTATTTTTAAATAATCTCTTGCCATTATAGCTTGCAAAAGATATATATATATTATCATGTAGCAGTAAATTGTAGAGATACACCCAAATGATTCAATGCACTACATTTTGCTTGACGTTCTTCATTAGATCGGTAATAGTGAACCAGATTCAAAGTTAATAAGGGGTATAAGGTAAATTATAATTAAATAAGTACTAATCAATGCTTTCGTATTAGGTCATAATAGTGTCTCTGTCTATTTTTATAATAATTAAGTATAACCATGGAAAGCATTTTATGAATAACTTTTATTTCCGTGAGCAGGTTATGATAGGTTTTATTAGTTGTGCTTCGTTAGATTAAAGTTCATAATACACATGCATTGTTAATTACCTTTTGTACATGAAAAGCAATAAAAGCTAATGAAGTTTCATTATTGTTTTTTCAGATCGTTAAAAATCGTAATAAATCGGTCGAAATGGACGCAAAGGACAAGGAGCAACTTTTAAACGAGAAAGCTGCTAAAAGAGCCGCAAGAAGTAAGTTTTTCGTAAAATATTGCTAATTGCATTGTTTCGTAGCATTTTGAAGTTTAATGTAGTTTGGTTAGGGACCAATTAATAACCTACAAAATGCATGCATTCAATTTGTAGTAAAGTTCAATTATTTCATATTTATTTATTTGGTTCGAGAAATACGTTATACAATATGCAAAGTGCAATAAGTAATTTTATCTATAGATATTGACTTTCATGAATGGCTTGTATTTACTGGTAAACAAAAATACATTAGAAGGAGGCTCTGTAGTCATAGTCATCTCATAAGAATTCAGAATCGTTTGCAATATTAACTAGTAATTAGTACACTATTATTATATTGGAAAAAATGTTTTACTGAATGATAAAGTTGGTAATTGTCGGATTACTTTAATTTTTTCAGATAGTAGGGTTCATTTTGTATTTGATGGTGACGGCTTTCCGCAAAACCCTGATGAAGAAACTCATCCTATCGTAGTAAAATCAATTTGCGAAGAGCGATACAAAACGATTGGAATTTATCTTGGTTTCCTTCAACAAAGTCACAAATATGAAGTCAAATTTTCAATACCTATGGAAGAACTGGAGGGCTATGTCAGTTCATCGGCAGATCAAATATTGAAGCTTAAGGTTGATCCGATGTGTTGCCACATACTCGAAATGAAATGGCTTCAGCATCCCAGACGATTAGAAGTAAACATGAATGTGCAAACTTCGAGCAATATTGGCTTTGAAGATAAATTTGTTTTAAAATCCGACATAAGCGAAACCCACTTTATCAATGTTAAAGTCGTAGCCCAGGTTTTAGGTAATTACATAACAACATTCCATTATGACTTAAATAAGTTCAAACCAAAAATATTTTGTAATGTACGTACAGGGTCGGAAACAAAAAGGTAAATTTAACAGTGTGTTTCCTAGAAATCTTATAATATTGTGAACCAGGATATTATAGATAATATTTTTCTACGTCGAACACACTGAATCATATCCAAACGTGTTATATGGCAATGAAATGAGCCCCAAAATTGATGAAATTTGATTGTCCATTTTTATTTTCAAATAATATTTTGACCCACTAAACCTTGCTTGATTTGGATAGGCCCAGGTTTATTTGACGCACAATAAGTGCATTCCAATTAATGTCTATGATAATTTTGTAGTCCCAAGAAAAATTACTGAAAATTACCATCGCAAAATGGCAAAAATATAATTTTTGACTTTGACTAATTTTTAAATATTTTTAATCTTCTGTACCTCAAGCAATTTTGACAGGACTAAGTTTGTTGTAAGCATAATAAGATATTCTACAAAAGTAGCAGCGATAATATTTTTTCCTGATTAAAGAAAAATACTGGACAAAGTTCTAACTAAATAGGGGCTGGTATATGTTTCCGATTCTGTACATAAATTAATTGGAAGACATAAATTTTGTATGAAATAAAAAATAACTATTTTTCAATGATCGAACGAAGTGAAAGATAACTGAATTTTTATCAATTAGGTAAGGGCATGGGGACTCCTTCTTTGAAAGACGGCATTCGTTGTGTCGGTGTTCCGCCTGACGACACTGCATCCGATGTCTCAACTGACGAACCTTTTCCGGCAGATGACCAGTAGTATACGTAGAAAATGTTTTCGTACCGCATCTGCAAAATTCCAATTGTAGTTTTTTCTCTCCCTCTACGTGGTAAAAACTCTTTACTGAAATAAAATTGCTTACGTACTATAATAGAGTTTTCATATTAAAGACACAAAATTTTAAAATAAGTAAATTATTAACGTTTCTACAAGTTTCGTATTGAAAACTGAATTTAATGTTAAATGGTGGTTCATGAACAATGCACTACTATCAATTTCAAAGCAATACTTAAATATTACATTCATAGTCTAGTCGACTAAGCGATTGATCGGAGCGATTGTTTCTATGTCTTTTGTGAATATACATGTAAATATTAATATACACTAATTACGTTTTAAAATACATATATAATATACAAATACTACATGCCATATTTGTCCACTTGCCTTAAAAATTATTACTATCAGTAAAAATACTATTAATATTTGAGAAGAATTGGCAAAATTTCAATATTTAAGGAGAGAACTACTGGTATAACTTGTGGTTTAGTGGGACACACTGAAGAATTTGATATTTTTTTAACATCTCCCTAACTGCAAGAAAATTTAAATTCCTCAAAGTTTTGATGCCTTGCAATACAGGTACAGCAATTCATAAGACATTGAAGTAATTGAAAATGTTGTGGTAGGTAGTTAAGGACGGGATTCAGTAAGTTCCCCATTAAACAACAAATTCACCAGCACTAGATATATCACATTTAAATTCTGTTAATGTAATGTTGAGTAAACTAGTACATTAAAAACCTTTGTATTACAGTTGCTTAATAGTAGCCGAAAACGTGCAGAGAAACTTACCACTCAGTTTTTGGGGAGTTAAGCAACAAAAAATTTAATTTTCACAATGAGTATTAGTTATTTATGTTGTAATCAATAAAAGTATCTGCGTACCTATATGTGCTTACTTAAGTACCTGATTTCAACGTAAATAGTGGATAAATATAGATAGGCATTTAGTGAACATGTTATAATCCAATATATATGTTACATAACACCTTTTTTCCCATTAGTACGGTACAGTATGCGTAGTTGTAAAAATAATACTGTCCCCAGTTTTTTCGTTTGCTAATACATAATTACAACTAATAAGTATTACATGATTACATTCCCTCCACATGTTACTTTTTGTCATGTAACATAGTTAGTCCTCACAAGATGCAAAATCATGCAAACTTTTAGGTATGTGATCATTACCTGGTAAAGATATACTATAATGTGTCCATTTATATTTGCGATTATATATGTAGTACGTAGTACGTACCCAATAGTAAAGAGTAGTTGTGGAGTTACATAATGATCAATTTAAAATAATACTAACGAGGGTATCAAAATGTTCTTTAAAATTTGGGTTACTGTGAATCGGTGGCTTTATTCAATTGTTATGAACGTGCTTTTTCCACAAAGAAGGTTAATTCATGGTTAGATATCGGCATGCTTTACGGTGCTGAAGGTGTGTAAAAAGTTTTTGTGAACATTTTCTTTCAAGTTCATGGCATTATTTGTACTATTTACACTAAGTTTATAGTATATTTATATGTGATCATTTATCAAATAGTGTTTGCAAATAGCTTAAATTAGTAAATATAATAAGTTGTGGTCTCATTGTATGTAATATAAACAATGTGATATCACTGATGACTAATTGTGAGAGAATCGCTTGCTGTAAAAGGTACATAGGTACATTATTATTGCATCCTTTAGATCCGTCCTATATTGTTATAATATGATTTCCGTTAGCCGTAAATATCTTCATTACGTGCTTATCCCTTTGAAACAATATTCCATTACTAATTTTCAGCGTGATACTTTAAGGTAAAAGAAATTTTAATATGTGTACGACTGCTAAAGTACTGTAGAAATACAAGCAATTCATTAGAAGAATCCGTAATGAATTCGTGAATATTGTAATTTTACTCTGAAATTATATCAGATCGATTTTATTTTGTTGATAACTCCTAATTTGTTTCTAGTTAAAATACGGAAATCGTGTATTACTTCCCTATTCCGTGAGTTCTATCAAAACGTTTATTGATTGACTCGGTCAATCTATACGTATTCATACCTTCATTTATATATTTTAAATCTGTAGTAGATACAATTATAGATACAGGTTTAACAATGATTTAATTGTAAATGGATGTTATTTAAAAATTACCAAGACATGCTGTTTAATCACTAAATAGTCTTTATGGAATAAAAGTGTCCACTTTATAAATTGTGCGCAGTGTTTGTTGAAAGCAATTTTTAGTAATGTAAATCCAATTCAAGTTGAATAATTCAAAATTCAAATATAAAGAAAACGTAATCTAATTTTTGTAAACCAACTTTTTCTAATTGAGTCCTTTTCAAACAACTGATAATAATCGAATTGTTAAAGTATTACTAAAGTAGCATACTTGTCAAAGATTAAGATGTAAGTAATTAGAAATCTATTGTGTACCCAAATTTTACACCTTAAGCAGCATTTTAGATGTATACTGATGTGTAAACCATCCGCCCGTATTTATCACTGGCTATATAAATTTAATACATTTAAGCATACTTATAATGTCTTGTATAAATAATTATAACATTCCATTTTCACATATAATATTAACAATTGTCACTATCTCCCATAAGCTAAATCTCCTAGATATCCAGGAAGTAAAGATATCTGTAACAAATTACAGATATTCTTATATATATCTGTGTAGGGAGAAATTGTTATTTACCTTGCAGTTGTAGCATACTTACTGACACTAATGTTTCCTATAAATTCGATATTATTAATATGTAATAGTTATTTCTAATTATGTGGGCATGATGTAAAATTATCAATAGTTGATACATTCCACTTATATATGTGTTTAATTTTTATATGGTATTAATACTGCTTTGTGTGTTTAATTTACTTTACTTTACTTTAATTTAAATAGTTTAATTATTTGTAAGTAAATAGCCGTAATTAGTAGTAGCAAAACAAAACCGGCAAAAATATATTATTTCTCATGCGTTTGCCTAATTCACCATGTAATGTAGTAATGCATACGCATAGTCCATTAGCTGGAACCGCACTACCGTGTATAAGCAATAGCAAATTCAGTTATAAATGTTATTTTAATCATTAAGTTATTTGTTTTACTCTAAGGTGACAAACAATATTATAGTTAATTGCTGCTCACTATTCTATAAATAACTTCACGTTCCATGATTTATTTGTAAGAGCTTGCTGTAGAAGAGCCTTAAAAAACTGGCGTCTTTATGAATATAATAATATACAACTTAACTAAGGCTATCCTTTTGCACCATTTCTAACTCGACAAAATCAAAATTTCGTAAGTGATAAAAACAGCCCATACTTTACTCAGCAACAGTTCCTGATTCTCGTTCCTTATAATATGTATGTATCAATTCTGTGTTCATTGTCACATTCCATTTTCTGAGTACTTAATAGTGTATTCTGAATTCTAAGTACAGATTGTCATTTTCGATGAAAATGGGACGATTATTGTTTGAAAAGTTACAATACAATCAATTTCAATCTTCCTCCTGGGTATAATGGCAGTGTAGGAGTTATTCGGGTTATCCAGTTCCATTCCATCTATTTCCATTGGGATTGGGGAATGGGACAACACTTGTCATAATGTAATGTAATACACAAGACGACTCTTTAGCTTGTACCCACGTTAGAGCAAACGTGATCTTGACGATAGCTGTAAATAGCTGTATCATTGTAAATACTTTACACGATTGTATCTCTTGTCACATTATTTAAGTAAAAATTTGAATAAAAACGTGTCTTTGGGTGTAACCATATTTCCAGAAACTCGTCCTTTTAAAACTGCATGGTATTAAGTCGGTCTCGTATTCCACAACAGGGATCCATAAAATTAACTTGGCACTGAACGGTCTGCCTGAGAAAATGTGTCCTTAAGCATAATAATCATCCGTTATTGCAACGAATTGTTCAACTGACTAATCTAATTCTCCGTTATTTTTGCAAATTAATGGAAAAATCAATGCCGAAATTAATAGCGAAATCATAAATGAGACGTCGATCGATATGTTTGAGGGCCAGGATAAATTAATGAATTTGCAAAGGGAAGTTTCAGATTTTTTTTAAATTCGGGATTTGATCAGAGTGCCATATCCATAGCATTACATTGGATTAAAATTGTCTTTCCAAAGTTACATCATGGAGAGTATTTTTTTTTATAATGGCTATGACATAAATAACTAAATATATATATATTTCCGAATATAAAGATTAGGATTTTAGAATGTAAGATCTTATTAAAGGTTAAAGTTAGTCGAGAATGCAAACTGATCATCATCAACCCTGTAAATTCCCAGTATTCTATTTTTGTATAATCTAGTTCCAAACCTGCAGAATATTGTATAGTTATAATCCAGATACATGGGGGTCAAAACCATCAACATCTTTTGCGAGGTGGTAGCTATATATAATGTTTATCCAGGAAATACGGTATCTGTACATCAAATCTCTCTATACATTACTTAACTAATTGATACCCCGCAGCTGGAACACAGCATGAAAGATTCCAATCTGGATGAGCTGCAATTCTGGTATTTATGGATACCACCACGTTTTTTGGCTTACTCATTTGGCTGTTAGTTCAAGTAACCACAATAATTATTCACAAAATTAATTGCTAAAAATTATTTGCGGTACCATAAGTTAAAATTGGCGTGTTATTGGTCTTAAGATATGTTAAATTATTCAAGCCAATAATTGTAGTCTTCTCTGATGGCATATTATGTAACGTAGGTTAAGGTTAAAATATTGCATAAACACGACATTGAACTTTCAAAATTATTTCTGTGTTATTTCTCAGCTTGAAAAGTAGCAACGAAACCGTTCGTTTTACGAGCCACTAAACAAGAATTCGTACCGACGGGTTCGAGTTTGACTTTATTTGTTAACTTCGTTCGTTTGGAAGAATAGCATACATACATTATATAATTTATAAGGATACAACTCTTACATTCCCAACTCTACTATTTTATACTTACAGATAGGTATTACTTGTAATGTAATGCTAATTAAAACCCTCAATTGTGGCATTCGTGTAAGTACAATGCACTTTACTATAACTTTGTTTCTTACTAAACTTTGGCACATACCTAAGTTTATGTGTAGGATGCCTGGGATAAGAAATGGCAATAAATCTCAGCTTTGCTATGATTTTCGCTGGAGCTACTTCATATTATAGTTTGGTTGTGATGTAGATGAAAAGTTATCATACTTAAATAAATGCGATGATAGGAGGTGGTCTCAGTGTTGGTCGAGTCAAGTCGCATAGCATGATTAATGTGTCCTGTCCTGTCCTCGTGGTCGAGCTGCAGCCAGTTCATAATTAAAAACGAGATTGAGAAGCAGTTTCATTCCCAGTATGATTGATTAGGAGAGAGTCGAGGGAAAGGTGTATTCCTTCCGTTCATTCTTTCTTCCTTCTCTCTACTCCCAACTCAACCCAACCGCTCCTCCGTATTCCTTTATTCCTTCTACGCAAAACCAAGCCAAACTTAAATGCCAACATATTATTGTATTCCTTAGGGTAAGCCTTTAAACTAGGATAAAGGAGAAGTTGATTCTCTTGCCTTGTTACAAGTATTTTATTTCATTAAACGGACAAAAAAGTTTAAATCCGCTATTAACTAGTATTAAGATATAAATCTCAGGTAACTGTGTAGTAAATATTATCGTGATTCGTGTCTTTCATATTAGTTTAGTGGAATATTGTTGAGCACAATACTTCTTAACCATGTATATAAGAAGTAGCTCTCTATTAGAATGCAATATTAAAGTGCTTTTTGTGGCTGGGAATTTAGATTGCAAGCAATGTGGAGTGCATCGTGCATCTAAGTGAAAGGCAACACTGCTAAAGGCGCTACTAAAAATCGGTTAAAGGTTAACCTCTTTTTTATTTTCCTCTAAAATCTTCAGAATGTTCTTAGGAAGTATCGCTTACCCTTTGACAGTAATCAGGACAGGAGGCTGCAAAACTAGATCTGATCTTGGGCTGATCGATATTAATTCCTTTTTGAGTAGTAATTCTCATCGTGAATGAGTTTCCATGCCCCAAAGCCCGTAAACATTATCCTGACAACCAATCCTAAATATATGTACTACTATATATTATATCCAGTAAAACCTAACCTGGACAGCAATAATACTTTTGCAATGTGTAGGCGTATTGTATGCTTATGTCAAAAATGCATTTGTGAGGAAGAGTGAATTACAAAGGGCTACATAGGAAACTGCAACAGAATATTGAAAGTGCGGTAGGGAATTTTATTTTTGAGCAGTTTTTTGATGTTTTCGGGCAGGCAACAATTTAAAATACATAGACATCAGTTAGATAGTAAAGTTCATACTTTAGGTACTGCCTATATATTATAGACTACAGTGCTGATTCGCATCTGAATAGAATGATTTATGTACATTATGTCAAGCAACTTGTAAGGTCTTTTGGAACTTGTCCTTCGCGTGGTCATTGCATTTTTTATTGTTCTTGCACACTCAACTTTCACTCCGATGCTATGATGAGCATTACATGAACTTGGCTTTCCCTTTTGGATATTTAAGTAAAATGTAGACCGTCCTAGGCCCATTTAGTGTCTCGGCATGTGGATTCTAAATGCATAAGCTGAAACTTTCTCTTTGGTGTTTTGCTAATATCGAAGCTTGATAAGATAATAAAATTCACAGAGGATTGTGTTCGTCTATTTTACTTATGTAAACACAACATACTCATAACAAAAAAGTGTAGGTCTCGAGCACATCGATTACGTGATGAATAGAACCCATAATTACAGTTAAATATTATTTTTTTCTCGTCACATTAGTATCATCAAAAAATTATCTATCTTCAGTGAGAATCTCAATGCATTTCATAGATTACTTAGATTCTTTGAAGAAATGAATAGTATGAATAGTAACTAGGACTTTATTCCAGGATCCTTATAACCTAGTGGTAGTATGTGCCTTTGACAGGTTTACAACATTTGGAAGTTTAAGATTTCTGCTGCCTTTCCATTGTAATCTTTTGTCTGTTGGACGCTTAAGCTGTGCTGTATGTTTTACTATTCTCCATGAAATATCTATTCTCTTTTCCCAGGACGCATATATTTGAAATACCGTAAATGTTCTTCTCATCTCCGGGCCACAAATGTACTTCAGAATATTTTGGAAGTAACTCAATATGTATTTGGTCTTAAGAATATGTCCATAGCATGCACGCAGCAGTAAGGCCAAGGAAGAAAGTAAATAATTGTTGAATTGGAAAACGTATTCTATTGTGTAAACCTACCGGGTTGTTTGCTCAGTATTTACGATTTTTTTGGTAATAGGACAAAATCTCTTGAGTGACAAAATCTACGGTTGACAAAATCTCTGGTGTGACAAAATCTATCA
>JAQFYC010006822.1:0-11522 GCA_034694165.1 Tomocerus mixtus
TGCCAATATGATATTGGAGTGGCCAACGATCCAATAGGCTATAAAGATCAAAATAAAATATTAGTCAGCATTGCATTCTATGGAAACACATATAGTATACACAAATCTAGTATAACAATAAGATCTAGTCGTATAATATTGTACTAAATTGTTTATGTCCCTATTCCCTATAATTATAATTTTTTACTGTTACAATACTAAACACTTATTTTTTATAGAGTAGGTAAGTAGACAGCTACATGGAAATAGTAGAACATCTATTTGTGGAAATATAGAGGAATTAAACAATTTACATAAAACTATCAAGAAGTGTGTCATAAAAGGAGGAGATGAATCTGAATATAAGTTTATAATAATTAATATTTTAATAAACTTAACTAATCAACGGACGCTCAAGTATAGAACTTTTTTGTTGAACATAATGTTGTAAGCATTCATGTATGTAGACATCGAAGGCAATTTTTACTTTGAAAAGGACTTTCCCCATCTGAATGTTATTTTAGATATTGATTTTGTAGATTAATTATATTTTCTCTAAATAAAGCTTTCATGAAACATTTAATGACTTAATGCATAGCTGGTAAAAAATAGAATCACTTTGTACCTAATTGTGTAATTTCATATCATATCCGAATGATAGAACAATTAAATTATAAACTACCTAGGCAAGAATTCTTTGCTCTCGTACTATAGCTACAAGCTACAAATACCAGATATTGATCTAATTTTTAAAATCTACAAATTCGCAAATACACAGTATATTTGCAACTCACACATTTGTATTTTTCGGTTCCCATCCATACATATCGTACAATGAGATCAATTCGCAAAATAGAGCATACATAGTATTTCCTAAAGATATTCTCTATAGAGTACAAGTGAAGGAATATCTAGTCTAGTCCAGAATTTCCGTACACGACCACAATTGAATGTAGGTATTCATTCACAGCCTTCTAAATAGTAGTACCGTTATGTTAGCCTTATAGGCATAGGATTTTAAATTGAAAAATCCGTCTTGACTGTGCTATTGTATTGGCTGAGCTGAAATATGGCTTTAGTCTTATATGGTCAATAGATTAGACTTGATGTCTAAAGTCTAAAGGAAAGTGTCTGCATGTCCTGTTCTGTCCTTTAGCTTCTATTCGGTTAACCTCAGTCATTGTCATTGCTGCTTGTTAGTTGGGTTGGCTACATGAGCGTGAAAGGACGCTGAAAGCAATTCCCTCACTTTTATTCTGTCTGTAGTCACCATTACAGCTCACCTACTTTATTTCCCTCTTTTCTTTGCTCTTGAATTCTTCTATCTACCTACATATGTACATATAGTATTTATACCTATAGAAATATACATAGAATATACATAGATAGAAAGAAGTAACCTTTTGATTCTTTTTCTTTAGACTTTAGACTTGGATCTAACGTAAACTGAAGGGATGCAGACACGTCACGAGAGAATACTTTACAACGTGTGTATAAAGTATTTCTATAAGTATAAAGCAATTTCTTATGATATGTAAAGGCATACAAGTTCAATCCTAGGTCAGTCTGTCTTTTAGACAACATTTCCCAACGCCTTGGTCTTATCGAAGGAAGTCAAGCCAAGGAAGCAGTGCGAGGGCTACTATTCCATGTCAAGTGCCTTTCTACAAAATCAATCGACTGGAAAATGTCCTCAAGCTTGCTTTATCTGAACTTTTCTCCTCAGGGCTCGATCCTACAGTCACTATTGGCTTTATCTCCTATCTTCTCCTCTTTTCTCGCCATACAACTATCTAACCTACTTTAATACCTATAAACAACTTTTATCTCTACGAATCTTTGTATCTGTACCGTAACCGTATCTGTACATACCATACATACTTAGATGTAGCTATTGTGCAAATCTTGTGTAGAAAAAATATGTAGGTTAAGTAAGAGCATTTTCTGTATCTGTACAGTGTACACTTTACATGTAGGTAAGGTTAGAGAGCAGAAGATCAGATAGGAAGAAGTAAGTTCGTAGCATTTGTATTTGTAGCATCGGTTTTCCTTTTCCTAGTGCATATTTTTCGAGATATTCGATCTATGTAGAATAGCACTTGGAAACTTTTGAAATTCAATCGAAAAAATTCCGTCATTTGCATAAGAGCCATTTCCTACTAAAGTACTTTCAGCGTTATCCATACGCTTGCTTATTTTTTCTTTGAATTGAAAGCATTTTTGTTATTGTATTTAGATATTTCCACTACGTAATGTATAAATGACATTACACATTGTTTTGTGGATTATTTGACTATTTACTTGCAAAATTTTGAAAATGTAGATATGTTCTTACTCTTAGGATGCCTATGGCCTATATTAACTGGAAAGTACAGTAAATAAGTAGGGCTAGCCTGCAACCAAACCAAGAATGCACTAGATGATTTGATGGGAAATCGAGAAGGCTAGTTTTACATTACATAGACAGATAGACACAATACGCTATAAAAGTAAGCATCAAATTTTATTCGTAAACAATGGGGAAATACGTATTAAACAATGTCAAGTCGATGGTATCTCGTATCTGAGCGAATTGGATGGGTTTTATTGCAGTTCTGCAGCCTCTTTCAGAGATATAGGTATTTTAGTTTAGTTTATTGTCCATTATCCTCTCCGGCATCACAGGGGATAGCTTAAGGAACAGTAAATGCACACATACAACTAGAGCAAGATCAGACCAGACCAGGCTCAAGAAGTAAGTATAAAGCGGAACTATAATGTACTACTATATAGTTATAGTTGTAGTCTGTATACATAAACGGAGTGGTTATGGGGAAATAGCCTTGTTTTTGTTTACGCTGTTTAGGGCCATGTTGTGGCTTGAAAGGTACTCTTCCGTATTTATGGGCAGTTAAAGTCTTCACTTGGCCTTTGCAAAAACAAACGACAAATTGATGCAGTTTGTCCACACTGACTCAGACTACAATGAATGGGTAAAATAAAATACTCATTCTACTTACAGAAGGGCACACATTATTTACAGGGTGGCTAACAACTTTCTTTCTACTTAGTACTTCTGCCGTACATTTTTATTTCTAAATTGCTTTGTCCCAACATATGCCTCTTCATAACCTACAATACACTTTTCGCACAAAATAATTTGTTGTATTTTTTTCTAAATCGGTTGCAATATTCTACTAATTTATAAAAAAGTCGATTTTTTTTAAATTCCTATTTTTTGTGGTTCCAAATACGATTTTATTTTTAAAAAATGCTAGTTCTCCCTTCATAATCATCACATTGGTGATATTTCTGCTAAATATTATCAAAAAACGTTAGTTCTCCCTTCATAATCATCACTGGTGATATTTCTGCTAAATATTATCAAAAATGTCAATTTTATTGCTAAATTCTTAAAATGTCAATTTTATTGCTAAATTCTTAAAATGCCAATTTTATTGCTAAATTCTTAAAATGTCAATTTTACTAAATGCATATTACTAAAAATGTAGTCCCTACTTTTATTACAGAAAAATTTAATGAAGGTCCTTCTCTACTTTCCCACTATTCCCCTGTATATGTAGTAACTTTTAGTTTTGTAAAAGTTGAAGTTCGTTTCTTGACTGGGCTTGACTTGGCTTCTAGTTTATTAGGCACTAGATGAGACGGAATAATTTCAGCGCAGTTAATTACAAAGTTAGAATCTTAATGTCCCTAAACATAGTAATTTACAAACGAGCATAAAAATAAATGAAGTTGAGTGTGTGGCCATATAATTAAACTACATTCATGTCTTGTGAAGTGCACGAGCATATTCACAGTATAGCCAAGCAATTATACGTATTCCAAATTCCAATTCCCAGCTGCTATAAAAGATACTTAATTTGTTGCTAACCAGATAGAGAAATCGTAAAATCTAATAAAAAGATGTCTGATGTCAAATCCCAAACAAACTTGTTTAATTCCTTAACTAACCAAAAGAACTAATTGAAAAGGAATAATTACTTTCCAAACTAGAGCTCCTAATTGAACAACTTTGCATAAAGATTCATAAAGTTTAGAAAGAGGAGGGGAATTGGAAGGAAATTATCAGTAGACGCATACCATGTATTTAGGTAGGTGATTTCAGAACTTTCTTGTAAGTATATGAAGAAAATAAAGAAGAAAGTTACATACATTTTAGTTTTGTACTACAAGTTTAAGCATTGGAACGATTCTACACGCAAAATAGCTCTAAATCTATTTTCAGATTTCTTGTTCCTTATATCTAATCGTAAGTTTTCTTATTTAGCAACTTATTTACTCATAAATAAACTATAGCAATTTAAGTTATATATGAAAATTAATACTAATAGTTAAGCTAAACAGATGTGAGTAAGTAGGAAGTCATTAAATATGAAAAAAAGGAAATAAATGTGGAAGGGAAAGGAATGTGTAGCGCGTGTTCGCTTTCACTTGCTTTCCCTTTCCATCATTCAATATCTTCAGGTGTAATAAAGTAGCTACCTATTCCATAAATTAAACATGAACATTAATTTTGGGAATAAATCATTTTTTATACCTATACAGCAAAAATGCACAATGGAGATATGCCTTGAATAAAAAAATTCGCGCAAATATTTCCTTAACTTAATAAATTAAGACGTTAATACATTGAAAATGACTTTGATGTGATTATATCACATCAATCCTCAACTTCACCACACATTTGCATTTCAACATCAATAAAGAAAATTATACTGCTGACTGCTACACTATAATAAAAGGTACTTATGTACTTTTACTTAAGCCAAGCCAGACAGCTAACACAGAAGGTCTTCATCGTGCACAATGTAAGATACTTTATATGTGTATTAGTGCTATTGTACTCAATTTTGTATAGAAAAATGTTAATAAATTGTATATAAAGTATAAATGTTTGCATGGGTATTTATTTTTCTTATAGAATATAAGTATGTAGGCTTATATTAGTATAACATGCTTATGTTATGTTAGGTACATATGTATTTATATAACAAAAGTTTGTTTGAAGAAAGGGAAAGCCTTTGGTCTTGGTCTGCTCGGTGTTTGAGACTCTTTGGGTGTTTAGACAATACAGGCGATACAATTACAATTTACAGAGACCGCCTGGGAGGCTGAGAGTATTAAAGGGGAGGATGCATGCAGGGCACTCTGCAATTTTTCACCGGTGAAAGAAAAGTGGCTCATTTAGAAGCTCATGAAAGTATAATTTAGATTCATCTCACGATAAATGGATTTTCCTCTCTCGCGGAGCAGAGCCCGCAATATAAATCACAATACAATATGCATCGTGCATATACTTCATTTCATCCAAACACGTAGCAACCAACTCTACGCTACGGCTACCCCTAACCTACCAAACCAAACCATTCACAACTCTGGCATACCTACATACTTAATATAACCTAACTTACATTTCCTTACTCTAACATTCATATTATACGTAGTAGTCTCTTACATATATATGTAATATACAGTATCTTCCAACTTCCTCGTATTTAGTATACTTTGTAGTATATAGCATAGTGTTACACGAAGTAAATGCAAAATGCACCTATGTCTACTTTCTCCTACTTTCTCTCGCGGCTTTACCTAAAGCTAACATGTCGAGCAAGGTGACATGAAGATTTTCTTTCCTTTTTGTATCTACCTAAAGGAATTTTAAGGCTTTAAAATTTTTTGCTTTATTGGTCTGTCTGGTCACACATTGAAACTACGAAACAGATCTTTCAAATTGAGAAAAAGTACAGTACAAAGAAAAAGTATGAGTTTAAAATAATTTTGAGAACTTAATTTTATTTCTCAGTAACACATTACTGCTTTGTACAATTAGAGAACGAAATTGATATTTATAACAATACATATTTATTTGTAGTATTTCAAATCTATTTGCAAAAGTGGGGTATCAAAATTTAAATACCTATACATAATATAAGTTGTAGATTCTTTGCATGTCTATGATAAAATCAATGATATTGAAAAAAAAAATATTTAGGTCAGTATCCAAACAAAAGTTGCACTTAGTTTTATCATTTGTTAACGCAAGCACGATTAACAGCTACAATTGAAATATAGTCTATCATGATAGATATATATTGCGGCAACATTATCTACGTAACTGGTTGAGGAACAACTGAAATGATTTTTCAAGCAATGTACACAGAGGAGGTTTTATCGAATCCCAACAACATAGTGTAAAACATTTAATTGCGCAACCAAGTAAAGTATGGAATTACGCAGGAACCTTTTGACTAAAAGAAAATATTGTTTTATATTCGACAATTTGAACAATGAATGAACACCTCCATTAAACCCTTTTATTTATTTCCTTTTGGATCAACTTTTCATTCATCTAGAGTTTCCTATTCATTGACTGCATGAACTTTCACAAAAGTTAATCAGGAAAGGAAACCAAACTAAATTGAACTATTTTTAGAACTTCTGCGTCCTGTGCACTAAGGCTAAGCTCAGAAACTAGGTAAAGGTAGGAGTGCAGCTTAAGCAGTGCAATTTATATCTTTTTGTACTAAACTGAATTAAGTAAATCTAAACGTAAAGCAGCACTAACGTAAATAAGTAAGCAATAAAAACAAAGTCGAAATCCACTAACCCCATAGGTTTCCTTTATTCATTTCGAATATAAAGGAAAGCTACGACAGCGGTTTTGATTGTATAATTTAATGAAACGAATGAAACCCACAATAGGAGCTCACTTGTATTTTTCTGCTTTCCCTTTGGTGCTAATGTAACTTATATATTCTATTGTGCTCAACTTTTTCTATTTGGTCGTACACTACTTTAGTTAAGATCAGTTCAATCAAAACCAAATGCACAAAGAGAAACTTTGTAGACTGATTCGATTACTGAACACAAAAATGGTTCATTTTCTGCAGAATATAGCTTGACTACTACAAGTAACCCAAAAAATCCTTCTTTCCTTTAATTTTCTTCCGTTTTCTGCTATCTAAATACAGCAAAATATTATATGTATATCTCGGTTGTCTTGTACAGCAGTATGTTAGCTGAGCAAGTTGTAAAGTAATTATACATGTATAAGAGATTTTTAAACCTACATAGATTTCACTACTTTAATAATGTAAGACTATTAAATATTAATAAGGTGGTTTTTTATGCATTCATGTAAATTTTGTTTGGCATTGGCACGTAAAATCTTTTTAGTCATAAATTACAACTTATTAAAATGTGTTTATCATAAAGGCCAAAAGTAGATACATGTAATGGTGGGAATATGAAGTTATGACTTTAGTGACATTATATGTAATACAGAATTATTATTTACATTATTATTCCTTCTTACAACCTTCACATTTACTAGTAATTAAGTCCATAAAGAAAATAATGATGATTACCAAGACAAGAAATGACCTATATTGTTGTTACCATTTTAAATTATCTACTGTTAAATATTAATGTGGTTTTGTATAATAACAATTACTTTTAATTCTGCCAAACAATTTGATTTCTTAGAAATTCAGAGTCATTGTCATTGCTTTTCTTTAAAATGTGGCAAGATAAAGAAAAGCTTAAATTCCTAGTTAATGTACGAATTATAATTTGTAGTTATGTGTACAAAAGCACACAGGGTAACCTACATCCGATTTATAGGAAATACTTTGTATTCTAACATTAGGTACTTAGGATATTGCTAAATATGTAGGCACCAAACTAAATATGACTTTTCCTGTAAACGGGGTAGCTTTGCCGAGGTCTACCGCAATATGTCACATCGTGGTGTAAATTATCAGTCTGTGCATATACCACATCAATTTCCTAAATATGACATACAAAGTGCTTGGTAATCATTATAAGTTTATGCGTATAGATAAAGAATATTAGTGTTTAGCTATTTTGAGCATTCTTTTACGTGTCTATATGCATATTATGGCATGACACACTTAAAGTAGTGTGCAGACTCAATTCATCACGTTCTTCCACTTGTGGTCTGGTCTGGTTGTGGTGCTACTTAGTATGTGCATACTACTTCCTATATTTAGCATATTGTAATATAATTTGTCTTATTATATCTACACTTACACTGTCTAAAATATGCTAGAGTTTGCATAACAAAAACAGAGCAGTACATAGTACATAGCAAGAATTCTTGGTGCTTATCATTAATGCTTACGATTAGCAAAATTTTCCATAAATTGACGATATATAAATGATAACGAGAGCTATTTTTATGCAAAATTGCTGAACCCGTTGAAAATGTGACACACAATGGAAAACGTATCTTTATATCGCCTTTCTACTTTCAGTTCAGTTGAGTTGACAGGAGACTGGCATGACACACTTGCTTTTTTAGAAGCCTGGCCTGGCCTGGCCCGACCTGAACTAACTAGCTACCTATATTTAGTAATATGTACAATAGGAATTCTTTCCTAAGGCATAACTATACAATAGTGCTTACATCTCGTCACATCATCTGTAGAATGTCATTTTGTAACATAGTAGCAGTGCAGATTAAAAATTGTATGTACTAGTATAGTATGGTGTATCAGACAAGAGGAGAGACATTGAACACTGTTAAGGACAAGCTTACGGCAGTAAAATTTGAAAAACGGCTGCGTTTATCTCTTAGCAGATTTAGCATCACTCTCAGCACTTTTCGACAGTTTCTAGGACACTCGCCAAATGTTTGAGAGACTCGATGTATTATTATTTCGGAGATATATGGAAGAATGCTTTACTGCTATACTTTTTAACTCTCTTTCTATACTCACTACATAATCTCAAGTTATGTACGTCCCATTTTGAGTACATCATCTCATCTTCAACAAAATTAGTAAGTCCAAAGTAGGTACTGTAGAAAGTATAAAGTATAAAGGGCAATACAATTTCAGATTAGGCACTTACTTAAATTATACTAGTACCTACCTAGCTACTACCTACCTATAGATAGTAAAGCACCTATTTATCCTTTCTAGTAAATAACAAAGTCGTAGTCACAGTCACAGAGTAGTTCCTGGCCTAACGCATGGACCAACCTTGGCTCAAAGAGCATAGACTTTGTATTAAAGCTGGATTTAATTTACAAAGCTCAATTCTTTACCAATATTTGCGTTTTTGTACTTAGTAGCAAAATTAGTTTATTTGCAAACTTTTTATATAAAAATCCATTTTTGACTAAATTAGCAATGTTAATTTATTGACAAGATTCAATATGCAATTTATTGGTACAATTATTAGTAGCATACAATTGATTGACACAGATCGAGTCAAAACTTATTTTCTCATCATATTGTCAGTAACAATCCCAGAAACATAAACATACTTTCCATTTTAATGGTAAACGCATCAAAAGTTTTGGAATATTTTCCAAAATTACGAATTTTATTTGTGCTAGTGAGAATTGAGAGACCAAAAGGAATTAAATGAATATCACAATATTTATTTAGCAACAAATTATCAGGTAGAAACAGCTAGAATTCCGTCGATAAGGTTATATTTAAATTACACAAATGTAATTACGTATTTTTGAGTATAAAACCTATACCACTGAAAAAGCTTTATTAAAGCAGTAAGCAGAACCATGTGCCTGATGCGTGTGTCTGTCTACGACAGTCACCCCTTAACTTTAGGTGTTAACAGAGCTAAAGTCTATTTGGGATTATGTGAAGGAAGTTCAAGTTATGATAATCCAGGAGAATCCTTAAAGCTTTTATATAGCTTGAGCATGAAATTTAACTTAAGGTTAGTATGTGCGAAAGGTTGTCAAAACTTTATGACTGAGTAATTAATATTTTTATTAGATAAGTTTTGGCATTTGCGCATCATCAAAGATGCATTTGGCTATAAAGGATTCAAGGGGAACGACACCAGAGAAGAATATAAGGAGATGAGATTGAGGAAGGAAAAAGTTAAGATTTGAACAAGGTTGTAAAACTGCAGAAGTATTTGTATGCACGATGGATATAAGTTAGCATTAGGTAGGATATATGTATATTTATTTAGTGTAAATTCTGTAAATGGTAAATCTTCATCCTAAGTAAATCCTAACTAACGATACGTTACGTATGTAAAGAAGATCTAGAGCTTCCGTTGTCCGTATTAAATCTCAAAAGGAGCATTTCGCTCAAGTTTTTCGTTAAATTGGTCTGAATGTGACAAGTCTCAGTTGTAATTTTTAATTTACGGGGAAACTCTTCTGTTCTGTCTGTTAGTCATGTCCAATGCAGTCTTTTCTAAATGCAATCCTTTAATTAAACTGCAGTAGGTACGTCCCACATCCTCCTAGAGCTTTTGCCATAATATAGTCCACTTTCTACTTTGTCGCTGTCCTGTTTTATGAATTCAGTGAACTGTAGTTATTTGAATAGAAAGTATAACTGTGCATACGGTGCACGGAATGAGAAATCAGAAAATGAAGGTCTCTGAACTGAGTTGAGTTAAACATTGAGCAGAAGTGAAAGATGAACTGAAATACAATTAAGACGAGTCTCGGCCAAGCCATAGCTTTATTACATATACAGATAAAGATAGCTACATACACAGTATAAAGCAAACAGTAATGTTGTTAACGTGAAAGAAGTCTTGCCGTCTGCTTTTGGTAATGCAACGGAAGAGGAAGAAGAGAAAGGCGGCACAATAAACTTTCTTGTTCTTTAAACTTTAACTTTAGTTGCCAAAAACTTGTCTTCTACATAAAATATTGTACAAATACTGACAATGAGTGAGCTTATCGTGTCTTATATCTACATTCTTGTAGCTCTTCTGTATAGTCAATGCTTGTTTCATACATTTAGTAAGAGCACATGAAAATACAAGGCAAATGTTGCTTTACTAACTTGAAGGCAAATATTATGCCAAGTGTAAAACAAAGTAAAAAATAACACAATATGTGATACATAAGATATCTGCCTGCATCTATTGACAAAGCAAATATGGTTACCCCACTAAATTATAGTATTTTACCTAAACTAAATATGTAGAAATATTTTGTAGAAAATCGATACACTTTGGCGTAGAGTGAATTGATGATTTAGTTTTATTTTTTTGTTATTAGGTGCAATTTGCAGATACGCTTATCATTGATTTGGTAGACTGCACAGTAAAAAAGGCCAATTTTGTAAAACTATGCAAATTTTGTTGACAATTCTGTACAGAAAACTGCAAAAAATTTGCACAGGAAAAGCAGAAATATTGAAAATACAAAAAAAAATGCCAATTTTGTAGTTAGTAATATAACTACAGATTAATGTGTCAATTTTTAGTAGAATGCCAACTTTGTGTCTAAGAACAGTGCTTACTTTATTATGAAACTGACATGTGGATTGGATCTATAAGCATTTAAATAGTACTATTAGTAGTGGATACTGAATGAGTAATTGGGGTGTGAGAATTGCCAAATCGCCAATATTGTACTATGTAGTATTAAATAGTTATATTCTTTAGATTTAATATTAAATAATAAAATACTACCTTAATTAAAAAATTATGAAATTATATACATGTGTTGGTAACCAGTGTGAGTGTGTAGAGATGTGCGTTTCGTCATGATAGCATGGACGTATTTTCGTAAT